>JAHRHZ010000147.1:1018439-1041701 GCA_024137785.1 Ginglymostoma cirratum | reverse complement strand
ATTTCTAATTTCTCTGATGAAGGGTTTAGGCCCGAAACGTCAAGTTTTCCTGCTCCTGTGATGCCGCTTGACCTGCTGTGTTCATCCAGCCCCATGCTTGTTATCTCTGAATTATTAGCCTAATTTGCACCCGTGGGTAGGATATGCCTTTCAAAGTCAATTTTCAAAAGTAATCAGTTTCTTTTATATCAGCCTGCTTCTCCTGCCTTTTCATTACTTAAAATTGATTTGAAAATGCTGTTGTGGAACTGTTTTTGTTTTTAAGAGTGCTACATTTGCACTGTCTCCATCGTTGGCCTTATGCTGTCCCCTGCTTCAACCAAACCACAACCGCTCACTCTCACTAAATCACAGTCTTGTTCTGTTCCTTCCATAATCACCCCCAAATCCCAGACTCTGCCTGATACCATCTCTCACTTTGCTTTCCCTTACTCTGTACTCCACTCTGGTTCCTTCGATTTAAGTCACAATGAAGGCTTTTAAATGGCTAAATTGATTTTATTGGCACAAATTGGTAGTCTCTATCCTTGGGACAGTGTTATGGTGCAGAATCCAGTGGGATTGTGCTTGATGTTTTCTTGTTGAATGTACTGCTGTAGAGAAATAAGCGGACCTGGAAGAGGTGTAGAAATGAGTTGGGGAGCTAGAGTCGAACAAATTGTTGATCTCCTTAAAAGTTACAGGCCAGTCTGATAGTAAGCATTTGAAAGATTGTGGTGACTGGCCACAGGACTGTGCAACCGAACCATTAGCAATGCCAGAGATAATAGGAACTGCAGGTGCTGGAGAATCCGAGATAACAAGGTCATCAGAAGGGTCTAGGCCCGAAACGTCAAGCTTTCCTGCTCCTATGATGCTGCTTGGCCTGCTGTGTTCATCCAGCTCTGCACCTTATTAACAATGCCACCTTAGTGGTAAATTAACTGATTAATTGGAATGTAAATCCATCTCAATAGGAGTGGAAAGCTTATAGGTAATGAAACACTTAACAAAATATAACTGTGCACAGGTTCCTGTACAGTAAATCTATCTTCAGAGCACCTGTGCTGCTGTGTGCCCCCTTGACTTCTGTCCCTCGAGTTAAAGTCTGGCTCAGACTGTTGGGATGAATGTCTCCGTCTGCTGCCTACAAAGAGCTAATGTGAAATGAGTCTGAGTCACAGTCTCATTATTAATGTATGTCCATGGCTTCAAACATAATTAACACTAAATATGCAGTTGCTGTCTGTGAGATGACAGATGTGAACAGAATAGGAAATAGAAAATGTTGGTCTTGTATAGTCAGTGTGTCTTCTGAACTAGTGACTGAGCTTTCTGGTTAAGATAGAGCTGAGGAAGCTTTATTCTGCAGCTAATCTGCCAAAATTGACCTGGGAATACATGATGCTTTGGAATGTTTCGTTCTTCAGTACTGAAATCTCTCTCTGCGAGAAGAAAAAATGTGCATATAGTCCTAAAAAAAAACTTAGGCTGGTGAGCAATTTCGTGAAAAGATAACTCAACCAGTGTACCATGTTATGAAGATGTCATCTAAAATATTAACATGTAACATAATTGACGGGATTAATATATATCTTGAACATATTCACAAAGAGCACTTTGTAAAGCAAGGGGACACTGGCTAAGTAAGCAACAATGTTGCAAAAAAAAAAACTGCTTCAATAGAGGCATTGAGACTAATACTTACAGAGAGCCAGTTTGTGGCTGTAAGAAAAAGCATTGGTTTCGAAAAGAGACAAAGAATTTGCCACAAGGGAAACAAACTTTTCCCTCTGTCCCTTCTTTGAAACTCCATATCAAAGTTTGTGTTGAAATCCAACTGGATTTCTGAATCTACCATACAGAAAAAGAGACCTTCAAAATCTATATTCTTATTAACCTGTACTGAGATGAACAGGTGAGACTTGAACCTGCGCACTGGGCTCAGAGGCAGGGACGTTATCACTGCATCAGAAGTGACCTTTTTACCATCAGCTTGATCCCAAAGAGATTTTAACCTGTCATAACTGATCCAAGAGCCCAGTGCCAACAGCTTGTGTGGAAAATGACTTCAGCTGCAGAACGGCATTTTGCGAAACTGAATTTTTAAAAAAAAGTTTTAATGTGGCTTGGCCAAATTACTTTTGGAGATAACATGCTGTAGAGTTTTTTGTTTCTCCAAAGTTGGAGTTTGTATGTTTTCATGGGTTACCTTTTAGAGTAGTAGTTGTCTTATTTATGAATATTTTAAACCTTTTGTTAATAAGCTTTCCCTGAGGAGGTTTTTTTTGTCGAATAAACTAGTTTATTTGAAATCTTGAGGAACCTGTTTGACTTGTTTCTGATGCTGAGCTGTGTTCAGTTGATTAATGGCAATGTCACTTTACTTTTTAAATTCAAACTTTGTTGTGGTTGGTAGGTGAGTGGGATAAGGAAAGCAATTGGTCCTTCCCTCCTAATTGTATTGGAACAACTACTGAACTAAACAGCATTTATGTGAAGGCGTATTGCTTCAATATGACTGAAAAAATTAAACGCCTCTTTATTACTTTTTATTTTAAGTTCTTTAATTAGTTTTGAAAATTACAATGGCTTAATATACAGCACAAGAATAAATGCACTAATAATGGGAGTATAGTGAGATTACGGTTTGTCATGAATAATCTACATCTACACTCAGTGCTCCACCAGTTATATTGTCAGAACTCCACAGAATCACTTCCCTCATGCTTAGTATGGAATTGATTACAAATACACACCTTCTGTTAGCATTTTTTCTTTTAACGGCAATTCACAGCACCACCCCATGTAGAGAAATGGACCAATCCAGAACCAAACAGCCCCATAGAGACAGTGAACAGGAGTTACTAAGCTCCTAAACAGCCGTGTTACCAATCCTTAAGCTACTTCAAACTGCACATATCTCTTGTTCTTTGTTCTGGCAAATATGACGGATTCATATCACCCCCCCCTCCCCCCGCCAATGATGGATGACCAAATATTGGCACCACAGCAGAGTGCAGCGATAAATAAGAGCCTTCTATGAAGTACCGTTCAAGGTGACGCTGTGCACGTGTTAGTGGCTGGTTCTGAAATGACTAGGTTGTTGATAAGAGTGATCTGTAGTGGAGAAGAGAGGGAACCTTCAAGTCGAACTGGATCAGGAACCAGGAGGCTAAATGTCTTAAATCATTCTTAGAGATCTAAGGTCATTACTTCAGTAAGTCGTGTGGAGCCCAAAGAAATTGCTCTGAATATTCCATCACCTTTCAGTATCCTCTGCAATAAAATAGAGGGGCATGTAAATTGCTTGGTGACTGGAAGAAGAATCCTGGCATCTGAATGAAGAAGCGATGGAGAAAAGAGAAAGATGGAAGGAACTGATTGGGTTTTAGATGGACCTGAAGCTGAGAAGCAACCACCTGGGAAAAAGGAGGAAAAATCTTAATCTATTCTTCCCTGACTAATACCAGTGCAGGTAAGTATAGTCTAAACCTATCAATGAAATTTCAAGATCTCAGGACAGATAGGGGAACCTGAACAGAGAAACAGCTGACATTTTCCAGTGTTGTCTACCACATTGTTTGTGGCATCAGCCAGGTTCACTGTAACCAAGAAGTCATAGGCATTGTGATCCATGTCACTGTCCCAGGGTATTCTTTCCAGAGCTACCTTGAACGTTGAATTGGAGTGACTCGTCCTAGCCTATTGTATGTTAAGGTACCACTTTCAGGGAAGAAAAAGTGCAACAGAATTATATTATTATCCATCTGGACTTGTGTAAAATGGTAAGAATTTAGCTGGGAAGATGTATTCAGTTCAGAACAACCTTCTACAAATTGTGGCAGTATATCAGTGGAGAGGAAAGAGTTTATTCTATTCTCAAATTCTGTTCTGCTGCTGTTCCCTACAGACTTCACTCAATCTTTACAACTCAAGACCTCATATCCATGTTAAGACTGCATGCCTCTAGCTTAAGACTTATATTTTGCTCCTTCAATTTTGTGCTTGCAGCATAAGAAAGTCCCCTTTGAGTAAATCTTTGACCCATTATTTCCACTGACAATCGTAATATGTTTCTGAAGAGGAGACCATTAGACTCACAACATATGACTGATGAGTGCAAGTCTTTGCGGTGATAGCAGCAGATAAGACCATTGCGACGGTCTTACTTACCATCTTTCTGAAACCTGTACCAAAGTGTATGGCTGCTAGTTAGGTGCCTTCTGTGGATTTTAATTCTTTCGCAAAAGCTCAATGTCAGGCTACCACCCAGTTGTTGAGAGTAGATTCAATTATAGAGAAGAGAATAACCGAGGAATGATGTGACCTTCAGATGCACATTTATATCAAAGGTGTTCAGCTCATGGAGGAGATGTACCTGTCTAACTCTCACCACTTTACAAAGAGATCAGAGCCTATTTTCAAGGCTTGATAACCAAAGAAAGAAAGATAGAAGCCTTCATCTTTGTGTGTAATATCAAAATCTCAGTTGCAAAGGTGTCACCTCAGACTGTCACCAATATCTTAGATTTAAGATGTCCTGGGCAATTTTGGGGAAAATTCAATGTTCTCCATTCTGGACCGCTCTTTGTTGGAGAAGGAACTTGCACAACATTGCTTTCATTATTCCCTGAGGCTTATACAAATAGTAACACATTCCCTTGGCTTAACAAATATAGCCATGTTTTTTCATATGTGTGTGATTCATACTTTGGTGACCTGTTGGGAGGAATTGCTCATTGTATATCAGGATTACCTTCTTGTATATAGTAGCCCCTTTAAGGCAAAATTATGGATCTCAAGCAAATCCTGAGCCATCTTCAGGAATGAGAGGTTAAATTAAAGATTTCAAAATGCGCTTTGTTCAAAAGTTAGGTCAAGAACTTGTGTTGGATCATCTCATATGAGATTTATAAGATGGAGGCTAAGAGTTGAGAACTTCCATCACAACAAGCAATAACTATGGAAGACATGAGGAAACTTACTGGGTTGCTAGAATGCTACTATCAATACAGCCCTAACTTCTGAAACATCACTAATATCCTGTACCAACTGAAATAAAATCTCGCTGAAATCATTGAAAAGGAGTTCCTGCCAATGATGACAAATTTTAGGGAAAAGCAGTGAGCAAAATGCAGTGAAGCAGTATGGGTAGAACTCAGGAATACGAAAAGTGAAATCACAATGCTGGGGTATTCCATAGGCCTCCGAACAGCCAACGGAAGACAGAGGAGAAAATATGTAGACAGATTTTAGAAAGATGTGAAAACAGCAGGATTGTTGTGGTGGGTGATTTTAACTTCCCCTGTATTGACTGGGAGTCACTTTTTGCTAGCGGTTTGGATGGAGCAGAATTTGTAAAGACCTTTCAGGAGGGTTTATTGGTACAGTATATTATCAGTCCAACCAGGGAAGCAGTTATATTGGATCTAGTTTTGGGAAATGGGCCTGTCCAGGTGAGTGAAGTTTCAGTGGGGGAGCATTTCAGGAGTAGTGACCATAATATTGTGAGTTTCAAGTTACTCGTGGATATAGATAACAGCTTTCGTTGGGTGAAGATGTTATTGGGGGAAGGCAAACTACAACAATATTATGAAGGAACTGGAGAGTGCTGATTGGAGGCAGCTGTTTGAGTGTAAATCCACATCGGAAATGTGGGAGTATTTCAAATGGCAGTTGATAAGAGTTCAGGCGCGTCACACTCCTGCGAGATTGAAGGATAGATAAGGCAAGTTACGTGAATCTTGGATGACCAGGGATATTATGACCTTGGTCAAAAACAAAAAGGAAGCATACGTATGGTCTAAGAGGATGGGAACTGACAAAGCCCTTGTAGTGTATAAGGAAAGGAAGGAATTAGAAGGGCTGAAAGGGTTCATGAAAAGTCATTAGCAAATAGAATTAAGGAGAATCCCAAGACTTTTTATACGTACAAAAAAAACAAGAAGATAGCCAAGGAGACGGTTGGCTCACTCAAGGACAAATAAGGGAATGTATGTGTGGAGAGGTAGGTGAGATTTTAAACTGATGCTTTGTATTGGCATTCACCAAAGAGAAGGAATTAGTGGAGGATGATCTCATGGAAGAGACTGTCAAGTTGCTATTAAAAAGGAAGAGGCGTTCTTCTTAAAAAGTATTAAAATAGGTAAATCCCTGGGTCCTGATGGGATCTATCCCAGAATATTGAGGGAGGCAAGAGAACAAATTGCTGGAGCATTGACAAATATCTTTGTATCCTGTTTGGTCACAGGGGAGTTCCCAGAGGACTGGAGAATTGCTGATGTTGTCCCATTGTTTAAAAAGGGTAACTGGGATAATCCAGCACATTACAGGCCTGTGAGCCTCATGTTGGTGGGAGAGAAATTATTGGAAAAGATTCTCAGGGACAAAGTCTATAAGCATTTAGAAGTAAATAGCCTGATTAGCGATAAACAGCATGGTTTTGTGTGGGGTAGGTCGTGCCCTCACTAATCAAGTTTTTTGATGAGGTGATGAAGATGATTGATGAGGGAAAAGCAGTTGATATTGTCTACATCGACTTCAGTAAAGCCTTTGACAAGTTCCGTCATGGCAGTCTGTTACAAAAAGTGAAGTCACACAGTATCAGGGGTGAGCTGGCAAAATGGACTGGCTTAGTCATAGGAAACAGAGGGTGGCGGTGGAAGGATGCATTTTGGAATGGAGGGCTGTGACTAGTGGTGTTCCGTGGGATCGGTGCTGGTACTTCTGTTTCTGATCTACGTAAGTGTTTTAACGAAGTTCTGTAGCTCAGGTTGCGGTCGGAGTTGTTGTTTAGTTCGTCGAGCTGACTGATTTTCATACAAACGTTTCGTTTCTCTTCTAGGTGACATCTACATAAATGATTTGGAGGAAAATGTAGCTGGTCTAATTAGTAAGTTTGCAGATGATACAAAGATTGGTGGAGTCGTGGATAGTGAGGAGGATATAGATCAATTGGAGGCATGGGCAGATGGAGTATAATCAGGCCAATTGTGAGGTGATGCATTTTGGAAAGTCGAGTACAGGTGGAATTGTACAGTCAATGGCAGAAGCCTTAGGAGTATTGATATGCAGAGAGATCTAGGTGTGCAGGTCCACAGATCTCTGAAGATGGCAGCGTAGCTAGTTCAGGTAGTGAAAAAGGTCTATGGCATGTTTGCCTTCATTGGAAGGGGCATTGATTGTAAGCATAGGTAAATTATGCTGCAGCTTTATGGAACTTTAGTTAGGTCACACTTGGCCACCAGAAGGATGTAGATACTTTGGAGAGGGTACAGAAAAGATTTACCAGGATGTTGCCTGGTATGGGGGTTTAGCTGTGGAGAAACGTTGGATAGACTGCATTTGTGTTCACTGGAATGCAGGAGGTTGAGGGGTGACCTGATAGAAGTTTGTAAGATTGTGAATAGCATGGATAGAGTGAAAAGAATGAGGCTTTTTTTCCCCAGAGTGGAGGGGCCAGTTACTTGGGGACACAGGTTTTAAGGTGCGAGGGGGTAAATTCAAAAGAGATGTGCAAGGCATGTTTTTCACACAAAGGATGCTGAGTGCCTGGAATGTGCTGCCAGCGGAGGTGGTGGAAGCAGGCACAATAGCACGTTCAAGAAACACCTGGACTAAAAATGAATAGGAAGGGAATAGAGAGATATGGATCCTGTAAGCGAAGACGGTTTTAGTATGGAAGGGTACAGGCTTGGAGGCCCAAAGAGACTGTTCTTATGATGCATTGTTCTCTGTTGTTCTTTGTTCAAAAGCAACAGTCAAGTCCCATTATACCAATGCATCAGTTGGATAGAAGTCCCACGAGAAAAGTCCCTAGAGAATTTGCTGAACCACCTTAGATTCAAATATGGGTTTTCTTGTATAGGGACTCCTTCATTCTGTATACCGATGCTTTGAATGATGACCTTGGTGGTTTGCCATATCAGCAGCAAAATGGAAAGAGGTGCATCATAGGCTGCATATCCCAATCATTCAGTTCTTCAGAGAAGCATTTCAGCTTCACGATATGAGACAGGGGGTGGTGTTGGAGGGTTGTTATTTGGATTGGAAGCTTGTGACTAGCGGTGTTTCACAAGGATCGGTACTGGGCTTACTGTTTGTCATTTATGAAAACAATTTGGATGAGCATTTAGGAGGCATGTTTAGTATGTCCTGTACCCAAAAAGCAGGACAAATCCAACCTGGCCATTTGCCGCCCCATCAGTCTACTCTCAGTCATCAGTAAAGTGATAGAAGTTGTCATCAACAGTGCTATCAAGCAGCACCTGCTCAGCAATAACCTTGCTCAGTAACACACAGGGCCACTCAGCTCCTGACCTCTGGCCTTGGTTCAAACATGGACAAAAGAGCTGAATTCCAGGTGAGAGTGACAGCCCATGATATCAAGCTGCATTTGACCGAGTGCGGCATCAAGGAGCCCTAGCAAAACTGGAATCAATGGGAATCCGGGGGCAAACTCCCCGGTGGTTGGAGTCATACCTGACACATAGGAAGATGGTCATGGTTGTTGGAGGTCAATCATCTCAGCTCCAGGACGTCTCTGCAGGAGCTCCTCAGGGCAGTGTCCTAGGCCAAACCATCTTCAGCTGCTTCATTAATAACCTTCCCTCCATCATAAGGTCAGAAGTGGGGATATTCGCTGTTCAGCACCATTTGTGACTGCTCAGATACTGAAGCGGTTCATGTTCAAATGCAACAAGATCTGGACAATATCCGGGCTTGGGCTGACAAGTGGCAAGTGACATTTGCACCACACAAATGCCAAGCTATGACCATCATCAATAAGAGACAATCTAACCACCATCCCTTGACATTCAATGGTGTTACCATCACTGAACCCCCCCACTATCAACATCTGGGTGTTATCATTGACCAGAAACTCAACTGGACTCGGCACATAAACACTGTAGCTACAAGAGCAGGCCGGAAGTTAGGAATACTGCAGTGAGGAACTCACCTCCTGACTCCTCAAAGCCTGTCCACCATCGACAAGGCACAAATCAGGAGTGTGATGGAATATTCCCCACTTGCCTGGATGAGTGCAGCCCCAACAACACTCAAGAGGATTGACACCATCTAGGACAAAGCAGCCCGCTTGATTAGCACTTCATCCACAAGCATCCACTCCCTACATCACCGACGCTGAGTAACAGCAGTGTGTAGTATCTACAAGATGCACTGCCGAAATTCAACAAAGATCCTTAGACAGTACCTTCTAAACCCATGACCACTTCGATCTAGACAGACAAGGGAGCAGACATGTGGGAACACCACCACCACCAAGTTCCCCTCCAAGCCACTCATCATGCTGACTTGGAAATATATTCCTGTTCCTTCAATGTTGCTGGGTCAAAATCCTGGAGTTCCCTCCGTAAGGGCATTGTGGGTCATCCTACAGCGGGAGGACTGCAGCAGTTCAAGCAGGCAGCTCACCACCACCATCTCAAGGGCAACTAGGGATGGGCAAGAAATGCTGGCCAGCCAGCGCTGCCCACGTCCCAGAAATGAATAGGAAAAAACAAGTTTATGGCTGACAGCAAAATTGGTGGTGTCATGGACAGTGAAGAAAGTTATCTGAGATTACAAAAGCATTTTGATCTATTGGGCCAATGGGATGAGGATTGGCAGATAGAGTTTAATTTGGATAAATGCGATGTATTGCATTTTCGTAAGATGACAAGGGCAAGACTTTTACAATTAGTGGTAATACTCTGGGTCGTACTGTCAAACAGCCAGACCTTGGAGTTCCCGTGCATAGTTGTTTGCAAGTTGCGTTACAGGTAGATAGGGTGGTTAAGAAGATGTATAGCATGCTTGCCTTCATTGCACAGACCATTGAGGCTTGGAGGTGGGTTGTCATGTTGAGGTTGTGCAGGATGTTGTTGTGGACGCCTTTGGAGTAGTGTGTACAGTTCTGGTCGTCCTGCTATAGGAACGGTTTTATTAAATTGGAGAGGGTTCAGAAAAGATGTACAAGGATGTTGCTAGGACTGGCGTATTTGAGTTATAAGGATCGGCTGGGACTTTTTTCACCGGAGCATAGGAGACTGAGCGGTGAACTTATAGAGGTTTATAAAATCATGAGGAGCATAGGTAAGGTGAATAGCAAGTTATTTTCCTTCGGATAGGGAAGTTTAAAACTAGTGAGCGTATTTTTAAGGTGAGAGGAGAAAGATTTAGAAGGAACCTGAGGAGCAAACGTGTCACACAGATGGCGGTTCTTAGATGGAATGAACAGCAGTGGAAGTGGTATTTGCAAGTACAGTTACAACATTTAAAAGAGAGGTAAGTGAAAAGTAAAGGTTTAGAGTGATATGGTCCAAAGGCAGGCAAGTGGGACTAGCCTCGTTTGGGAATCTTTGTTGGCATGGATGATTTCGACCAAAGGATCTGTTTCCGTGCTGTAGGAGTCTACAATTGCAAAAACTTGAGCGATCAGCTCTACTTAAGCATACTTCTTCACTGTATATGAAAACACTTAATCCATTGTCCTGTATATAGCACAACCTAATCCAACAGATCAGTCATGCTATCATGGTTAGAATTTTTTGATGTGAGCGTTGAAATAAATCTCTGAATTGAAAGGCAGACCGAGGCTCATTCTAACTAAACTTTAACCTCATGTTTACCAGTATCTCCTTGATGAGAAAACAGTGTAGCAGGTGCTCTTTCTACAATGCTTTTAGACTTTGACAGACACTAGGAAGATTGCAGTATGGAATTCTTACTACCGATGATCTGAGCAAAGGGTATTATAAGTGCCATAATGCCTTGTGGAGTGTCCTGACTACTTGATCTTTAAATATATGAGATGAAGGGACCGGCCTCTACTCCCTAACAACCATTCACCAGGAAGGAGATAAGGGGCATCCAAGGGCAAGATCCAATCATCTTTGCGTCAATACTCGAACTAAAATTGCAGGGTTTGTCCACTAGTATGATTGGAAGACATGGATTTCATGCAAAGACTATCGAGAAGCACTTACAAGTTGATGATAATAGCAAATTACACATGAGCTTTGGAAAACCATCTATAACCAATACCTTCAGCTGAACACCAAAGCCATGTCCTTCAACCATATGATCAAATGGGACACCTCTGAGCCATCTAATTTGTTTATTCTGGCCACAGAGTGCAGCAAAATAACAAACTATTACCTTACTCAACCTAATACCCACCTGAAACAACAAAAAAAAACCAAAACCCCCTCCAAAAGCTTCCTTCAATCTCATCATGACTATGGATCCCTTCAGATCTATCTCAAACATTTTACTATGGGTAGAATTATTGTCAAATAGCAATTAAAGTTCTCTTGTGGGATGATCATGTGCCAGTTTTGAAGAAGTTGTAGAAATTGGAACAGGTATAGCTTTACAATTGTTCCTCAAAACTGGGGTCATTCATGATCTGTATGCTATGAAATATGAAGTACAGATAATGCGAAAGGTTAATGTCAAATGGGTTAATATTTGTGACGCCTCACCAGTTTTTCCTGGGTCACTTGTAACATGTGGAAGTAGTGATCGAAATGTGGGAGAATTTAGCATTCAGTTTGAAAGTAAGAAACTTGGGCCAGAAACAAGTGTTTTAAATGTAAATAAGGGTAATTATAAAGGGATTAGGGCAGAGGTGGCTGGAGTGGATTGGGAAGGGAATTTAGTAAAGACATTTGGTGAAGAAGGGCACATGTTTAAAGAGTTCATGGCTCACAACAAATATATACCTCAGTGAGAAGAGGGTTTCTAGGAAGAAGGAGAATCAACTATGTTTAACCAGGGGAGTTAATGATTGTATGCTTTTCATTTCAACTTTGTACTATGTGGCAAAGATTAGTGGTACACTAGAGAATTGGGAGTGAATATTTGTGGGTGTGATGCTAATCGAGCAGATGGCTTCATCCTGAATGATGTCAAGCTTCTTGTGTGTTTGGGAGCTGCATTCATCTCGGCAAGTTTATCATATTATATCACCCTCCTGACGTGAGCTTTGTAAAATGGTGGTCAGGCTTTGGGAAGTTCAGGAGAAGAGTTATCCGCTGCAGTATTCCTAGCCTTTCACCTGTCCTTGTAGCTACAGTATTTATATAGTGAGTCCAGTTCGGTGGTAACCCATGAATGGTGCTGAATGTTATAGAATTGTCATTGAACATACCCACTTCTGATTTTATGCTGGAGGAAGGTCCTTTGATGAAGCAACTGAAGATGGTCAGGTCAAGGACTGTCCCCTGAGGAACCCCTGGAATGAGGTCCTCGAGCTGAGATGATTGATCTCGAATAACCACAAGTTGAGTAACCTTTAAGTTGGTTATGACTCCAACCAGTGGAGAGTTTTTCCTGATTCTTAGTGTTTGGAATTTTGCTAGGGCTTTTTGATGCTACGCTTGGTCAAATATTGTATGGATGTCAATAGTAGTGACGCTCATCTCCTTTGTGGAGTTCAGCTCTTCTAACCACATCTGAACTAAGTCTGTGTTGAGGCCTAGAATTGAGTGGCCCAGGCGAAAGCTAAACTGAGGAGCCATTGAGCATGTTATCACAAAGCAAGGACAACTCGATAGCACCATTGATGACTTCTTCCAACACTTCATTGATGATCAAGAGTAGACTTTCAGAATGGTAATTGGCTGGGACAGGTTTATCTTTTGTGTGCAGGACAAAATGGGACAATTTTCCACTTGCCAGATAAATGCCAGTGTTCTAGCTGTACTGGAATGGCTTGAACAGGAATGAGGAAAGTTTTGTATTATAAATCTCCATTCTATTGCTGTAATTTTGTCAGCCCATAATAATAATTCCCAAACTAAGAATTAATTTCTTAATTAGTTTGGGGACTGAGGGTTGTGGAGCTAAAGTGGAGAGATGAGGTTAAAGTATTAAAATGTCAGCCATGATCTAACTGAATCGTTAAACAGATTTGCACCTAACATCTGCCATTAGTAAAATGCTAGAGCTCATTATTAAGGGAAAAACGGAGCATTCAGAAAAACTGAACACAGTCTAACAGAGTGAGCATGGTTTTGTGAAAGGAGTATCATGGTTGCAAAATTTTATGAAGTTCCTTGAAAATGTAGCAAGCAGAATTGTTAAAGAGAAACCAGTAAATGTAGTGAATTTGAATTTCAGAAGGCATTCAGTAAAGTACTGCGTAAAAGGTATTGTTCAGGATAGGAACTCATGGTTTTGGGGGTCATGTATTACATGGATTGAGGATTGGTTAACAGAAAAAAGACAGAGTCAGGATTAATGGGCCTTTTTCAATTTGGAAAGATGTAACTGGTCGAGTGCCACAAGGATCAGTGCCAGGGGCTCAATTATTTAGAGTCATTGAAATCTACATCTCAGAAAAAAGGCCATTTGGTCCATCATGTCTGTGCCGACCAAAATCAACCACCTAACTATTCTAATTCCATCTTCCAGCATTTAGCCCAGCACCTTATATGCCTTGGCATTGCAAGTGCACTTCTAAATACTTCCTGGTGATTATGCAGAGTTGGGACAAAAGAGGAGTTTTAGGCTTAGGTAAATAAGCCATCATCTTATTGACTTGGGGGGGCCTGAACGGGCCTACTCCTGCTCCCATTTCTTATGTTATTATGTTCACTCTCATTCTAGCTTCATTTGTTACTAAGGTCAGTAGAGATAGGTGTAGAGAGTGGGACAGGGTATGGTACAGCCCTCTAACTTCACTACAGTCATTGTGGCAACTGAGAATCAAAATGACCTGTGCAGGAGCTTGAGACTGTTACAGAGCAGACTAGTGTGAAGCTTTCATACTGCAGGAAGGTCAGCTTGAGGAGACCTGTTTGCTTATTGACTGTGGGTAATGAGTTGCTGAGGGTTTAGGCTGCCAACACAATTTCACGCTTAATCGCTTGTTGGACTTCTGCATCACATCTGCATCAGGAGAATGGTTTCATAGACCCTATTACTATGGGGAAGGGGCCCAGTTTGAGCTGTAAATTAATGTGAGGGTGTCACAGAGGGCTGGAGCCAGCCGCCCAGCTCCTGAATGCAGGACATTTTCAATGTGTCAGTACCATCAAGGGCTTCATTAACTTAAAAGGGGCCATTTACTCGGCAGCAGAACCAGTTACATTTGTTAAATTTATATGGTAGTAGCATGAAGATGAGATAGAAAAGCAGAGTCATTTATTTATTCCACTTAGTTGGCACGCCTTCTGGTAAATGAGTGAAAGAATGTGATTTTTTTCAGTGAAAATCATTTTGCACTGACTAGTTCTTCCAATAACAAATGTTTACTGCAAATTCTAAATTACCTATTAACAGGGAGATATGTTTCCTTCACATTTGATGAATATGTCAAATGAATTGAAATTAAATATGCAGCATATTAAATTGATCAGTAATGCAGTATGCGTAGGGTGGGTGTGGGGCAACATTGGTAAAACCGGTGTCTGTCAATAGTGCTCAATTGGCAGCAGTGAAGTTGCTGTGTATTTTATATTCCTACGTTCGCTATTGAGGTCAGGTTGGCTTTGTTAGCTGTATATCCCTAGACTAATTTCATCCCTGAGGTAGATATTTGTTTCCTTCAGTGCATAAATGTAACAGCCACCTAGACAGTTGTTTCTCACTGGCAAAGCCTCAACCAAGTGCTGTACTCCCCTTCTAATCAACTTCTGTTGCTCACTGGAGGATCATGTCATAGCTGCGGGAGTGGCTGTTTCCCTTTCTGATCCTTTTTATTTCTTCTTCAGCAGTTTCATCACACTTTAATGAATTGCTAAATGATGTACTTTAAGGGCTACAGTGATAGAGCTTGAGAATAGCACAAGCTGTATAGCTATTTTGAGAGCTGGTACTGACATGATGGGTCAAATGGCCTCCATCTGTACTATAAAATTTCATGATTCTGTAAGTGTTGCTATTAACACTCCAGCATCCTTTGCTTTTAATGAGTGCTGTCATTAATACTCCATTATTTTTAGGTTACTGTTACTGACTGCTGGATTAAAACTTCAGGATACTTTGCTCTTAGTGAGAACTGTCAAGAATATGCCAACATTCTTTATTGCCACTAAATGCTGCTGCTAATGCACCAGTATTCTTTGTTGCTAGTAAGTCTGGTCATTAATCCTCCAAAATTCTCTGCTATTGCTGAGTCCTGAGATTAATACTTCAAAGTTCTCTGCATCCAAATGTTCTAACATCCACTATTGCTATTGAGTGTTCTTATTAACTGTCTTACACTTTTTGCTGTTACTGAGTGGCATCATTATCTCTCCAACATTGCTGCTTTTAGTGAGTGCTGTCATTAATATTAGCTAATATTCTCTGCTTTATTTTTGAGTACTCCTCTTGAGACCCAACATTCTGTTCTGTCTGTATGTGTCTGTATGTGCTGTAACTAATAATCTAACATTTTATGTTACCACTAAGTATGTCATTATTATTCCATTCCCTGGTATTTCTTAGCACTGTCATTAATGCTCTGATCATTGTTTTGCTGAAGTCAGTGATTAATACTCCAAAATCCTGTGCTACAATTGCAACATGACATCATTAATTATTTGCTGCTTTTTGTAAGTGCTGTAATCGATATTCCAAAACACTCAGCTGCTACTGAGCACTGTCATTTATAAACCAAAAATGTATGCTTGTTATTGGTGTATAACTGTATTTCTTATCCGGTTGTAAGCGGGTAAGTTTGTTCGCAAACGTTTTGTCACCATGCTAGATAATATCATCAGTGTGCCTCCGGTGAAGTGTTGGTGTTCTCTCCCACTTGCTCTTTATGTGTCTTGGTTTGTTGGTATGGGTGGCTTCACTTCCAGATTTGTTTCTTAGTGGTTGGTATATGAAGTCCAGTTCTACATGTTTGTTAATGGAGTTCCAGTTTGAGTGCCAGGTCTCCAGGAATTCTCGTGCATGTCTTTGCTTGGCTTGTCCTAGGATGGTTGTGTTGTCCCAGTCAAATTGGTGTCCCTCTTTGTCATGCGTATTGAAATGAATGATAGTTGGTCATGTCTCTTGGTAGCTAGTTGGTGTTCATGAATCCTGATGGCTAGTTTCCTTCCGGTCTGCCCTATATAATGTTTTAGGCAGTCTTTGCATAGTATCTTGTAAATAACATTGGTCTGTTAGTTGTGGTTGTCGGATCCTTTATTGTTGTCAGTAGCTGGCTTAGTGTAGCTATCGGCTTGTGGGCTAACATGATTCTTCGGGGACGGAGTAATCTGGTCGTCATTTCAGATATGTCCTTAATGTATGGTAGGGTGATTAGTGTCTCTGGACGTGTTGTGCCTTCCGGTTGTGATCCGTTATGTAGGTATTGACGGACTACGCTTTTTGGGTAATCGTTGTTTCTAAAGATGCTGTATAGGTATTCTTCCTCAGCTTGGTGGTTGCAGTGTGTTGCGGCTCACTTGAACAATAGTTTGATGCAGCTTCGTTTGTTGGTATTGGGCTGATTTGCTATCGGGACAGCGTAGCCATCAATAAGCATTGGCATGATACCACCAAAAAATTAAGGGATAGCAGAATCTTTCCTGAAAAGAGAAGATAATCCAGGCAGAGCATTTGCTGTGACATCACGAAACAAGGCTCAGAAAGCAGATCCTACATTAAATAAATCAGACAGTCTTGTTAGACAGAGGCCAAAAGAGTTCTGGAGTGCTATTACCTGAAGAATACAGTGTTAATAAGGAAGTTGAGATCCCCTGTCATGCTCGTAAATGAAGAATGGGTTGTTGTTCATCAGACAATGGCATTGTCTGACTATCATAGGGAAATACTGCGAGTAGCTCATGAAATTCCTACACAGGTTATGGGAACCTGAAAAACTCAGGTGTCCATAAAGTATTTAACCTGGGCAAAACTGCATAAAGATATTGTTCAGTTTTCTAAAGATTGCCATATTTGTAAAGTTGTTGGTAAATGTCAACATATAATTAAATCAGCACCCTTAGTCCCACGTAGGAGCATATTACTGCACATGCCGGAATCTATACTGAATACAAAAGATGCTGGCAATCACAGAAGGTCATGCTGCATGACCAGCTGTAATCTCCAGCACTTTTTGTTTTCACCCCTATTCCCATACTGGTTTTTGAGGAATCATTCAGTCATATATTACTTAAACTTGTAGGACGATTACTTATAACAAAAGCTGGAAATGAATATTTCCATGTGGAGGGTCCTTGACACTTTTCCAGCTTCTTCAGAGCCAGCTCTCAGAGTGAACAGAACCTCTGACACTCCTGCTTCTGTCTATCAGCTAGGGCTTGCTGATTGGACCAGATTAACAGCCCTAGTCAGGGAACTCGTACTCTGAGGTCCACCTGACTGACCTCATTGTAATCACTACAATGGTCATGAAATAAGAGGACTGCTTAGAGTTATTACAGTTAAATTATTAAGCCGAGAAAAATGAACCTTCAATATTAGAGTAGGTGTCACATTTCTAAAGAGGTTGACAGGAGCACAGGAACATCTAAAAACTTTCCAAAACAAAATGAAACAGCGGGCAGATAAACATGTGACAATCAGTAATTTCAAAGCAGGAGATAATGATTTGGTACGTTTGTTTTTACAAAGTGAGCGACTAGAAGTGAAGTTCGAGGGCCTCTACAAAGTAGGTAAGATTAGAAAGGTGACATATCTAACTGAAACTCATGATTATAGGGAAGAGATTGGATTATGTCATGTCAACCTGTTGAAATCATAATATAGTAGAGAGTATGATGGGAAAGTACAGGTGTGTCAGGCAGCAAGGGTGATAGAGCAGGTCAGAAGAAACAATAATGAGAGTGAAGGAGAAATGAATGATTTCAAAGTGAATTTCTTACTATTAGATGAACAGATTCAGAGATATTAGAGAGTAGTGTTATCAAATAGAGAGAGACCTAGGGGTTCAAGTACATAGTTCTTTGAAAGATGTGTTGCAGGTAATCAAGGTGGTTAAGATGATGTTTAGGAAGTTTGCTGTCATTGCTCAGACCACTGAGTATAGGAGTTGGGATGTTACATTGAGGTTGTACAGAACGTTGCTGATGCCCCATTTGGACTACTGAGTATAGTCCTGGTCCCTTGCTTTAGGGAGGATATTATTAAATTGGTGAGGATTCAGAAAAGATTTACAAGGATGTAGCTGGGACTGGAGTAATTGAGTTATAGGGAGAGGCTGGATAGGCTGTGATTTTTTTTTATATACTGTAGCATAGGAAGCTGAGGAATGACCCAGTAGAGGTTTATATAATCATGAGGGGCGCAAGGAAGGTGAATAACAAAGGTCTTTTCCTCAAAATAGGGGAGTTTGAAACTAGAGGGCATATCTTTAAGGTAAAAGCAGAAAGATTTAAAATGGCCCTGAAGGGCAACCTTTTTCACACAGAGAATGGTTCGTATGTGGAATCAACTGCCAGAGGAAATGGTAAGTGCAGGTACAGTTACAACATTTAAAAGACATTTGGACAGGTACATGAATAGGAAAGGTTTAAGAGGGATGTTTATCATTTATCTCATTTATCATTTCATACCTCTCATCTATCTTACATATTTCTTTGGTAACAGTAGAATTCCCCTCCAGCCTTTTTAGTTAGAGTCAGAGCTACAATCTGGTCTGTGGTGTATTCTTTTTGAGTTCTGCTCTCTGAATCATTTTTACAAACTCAGTAGGTTTCATAGGTTTACCTTGCAACTTCTAACATTCTGAATGAAGATGTCCCTACTTGTTCAAATAGACTATTTAAGCTCTGAACTTCACCTTCCTGCTCAGCACTTTCTTTCCTGCCTGGCGGAGGGTGTCTTAGGGTATTCCCTCCTCTGTTCTTTACCCTAGATATCTGCCTTCCTGTCACTTGCCCACTTTTTATCTGTCTCAAATTTCTGTGGGTGATAGAATAAAGGTTTATGAATCTGTTCATAACTGTCAGCCATTATTGTTGCTTTCCTTGCTACCCTTTGCTGTTGTGCATGAGATATTATTAAGAAAGTTAGGGAAGTTTCAAATTCTCCTGAAAGAATCATTTCTTTGAGATCATCATAAGAATGTTCAGCCTTTAATATTCTTTTTCCACCTGTCAAAATGGTTTTGTTTAACTCGCAAACAGTTTGTCCAGGCCATTTCTTTAAGTTCAGAAAATTCTGCATGTATACTTCTGGGACTAATTCTTGTACGCTTAGCCCTTTTTACGCCAATATAATTTTCCTAATATTCATCTGACAGAGTTTCCTAAATCTGTTGTGCTTCAATAGTTAATTTACTTTGTATGAGGAATGTCCAATGTGCTTTTGGCCAACACATTTGTGTTGCTACCTTCTCAAAAGACATGAAAAATGCCTCCACATCCTCTCTTCAAATTTTGCAAAACCTCCACAAACTTAAACATCTCATGACTGAACTGCAGTTTATGACTAGGCCTTTCCTGTTTCAAGCTCTTCCAAACTTTGGTTTAGCTGATCTGTTCTGCATCATTTGTCATTTAAATTCTCTTTCTCTTTTTCCCCCCTTTACAATTTTTTGAAGTTCTCTTTATTCTTTCTCTTTTTCTGCCCTTTGGAATTCCATCTCTAATTTTCTCATTTCCAATTGCCTTAACTGCAATTCAAGGTTCACTGATGAATCCGTGGTTAAACCTGGACTACTTGGCTTCTGGTACTTCCATTAAACCCAAACACTTTGACAATACACAAAAACAAAAATTGCTGAGAAACTCAGCCGGTCTGGCAGCGTCTGTGATAGAGAAAACAGACTTAACGTTTTCAGTCAAGTGACTGTTCTTCAGAACTCTCATATGCTGTCAGACCTTTTGAGTTTCTATTTTGTTTGTTTCAGATCTCTAGCATCAATAGTTCTTTGTTTTATCGAATTGCTTTGATATTAAGTTGATAATGACTGCTGCTTAGCTCACTCAGGCAATTGTATTTCCATTCTGCTAACTAACTCTATTAGTTTAGCTTTAGACGTGACCTTCAACAGTAGTGGGGAAACTTCTGGCACATGCAAAAAATCTTTAGCAATTTCTAGTGCCGTCTTAAATATGTACACTAACTTGGTGTCAGATTGCCAACTCTAAGGTGTATCAAAATCCAATTCCAGACCTATATTGTCTATGTTCCAAGATCCTGATGACAAGCCCCAATTAAGTCATGGTGCAGGGATTGCAAGCCAAACCAAATCAGCCTCACTATCACTGGATTGGTAACAAAGTGAAATTAAAACATCAATGACCCTTGAAACTGCCTAATTTTTCCTAACCAGGCTTTATGAATGATAGTTCTTAGACACCAAGTTTATAACTTAGACAAAAAAGGATTAATATTAATAATGAGATAACAAGGTGTAGAGTTGGATGAGCGCAGCAGGCCAAGCAGCAACAGAGGAGCAGGAATGCTGACATTTCGGGTCTGGACCCTTCTTCTGATTCTCCAGCATCGGCAGTTCCCACAATCTCTTAATATTAATAATGTAATTCTAGTAGAACACAGATAAACAACAGGTAAACTAATTAATATAATCAATCTAAAGCCAGTCTTTTTTGATTGTAATCCCTACTATCTCAAAGACAGACAGACGCAGTTAAGGGATAAGTCTAAAACTAAGAAAATCAAAGAACTATGATTTGCCAGTTCAGTAATTGGTTTCCAATGATTGATACCAGGCTTTCATGAAATCCTTGGACAATGGTTGTTTACAGGCATTTAGAACTGAATATCTTGCTTTAATTTCAAAGTTATTCAGTTACCTTTGCTGTTTTTATTCGTCTGACTATAGAAGGTGTGGATTTTTTTGCATCACATATAGACAGTGTTTAAAATTCATTTAGCATGCTTGTATTCACTGCTCAGTTGTTTGAGTAGAAGAGTTGGAAAGTCAAATTGAGGTAGTACCGGACATTGGTGAGGCTTCCTTTGGAATACAGTGTACAGTTCTGGTCACTCAGTTATAGGAAGGATATTATTAAGCTTTATATTAAGAGGATTCAGCCGAGACTTACCAGGATATTGCTGGTTTGAGTTATAAAGGAAAGCTGGGTATGGTGGGACTTTATTCACTGGAGCGTAGGAGGTTGAGAGGTGCCCTTATAGAAGACCCTTATCAAGAGGACTATAGACAGAGCTAATGATAATTGTCTTTTTCTGAGGATGGGGCATTTCAACACTGGGATGTACATTTTTAAAGTGAGAGGAGAGAAATTTTGGAAAAGACATGAGGGGCAAATTTTTTATACAGAGGGTGGTTTTGTGTGTGAAATGAACTTCTGAGGAAGTAGTGGATGTGGCACAAGTACGATGTTTAAAAGCCATTTGGATAAGTACATAAACAGGAAAGGTTTGAAGGGATATGGGCCAGGTGCAGGCAGGTGGGACTAGTTTAGTTTGGAATTATGTTCGGCCTGGACTAGTTGGACCAAAGGATCTGTTTTTGTGCTGTATGACTGTGTGATTAAAGGTGTTTGAGGCCGCTTGATGATCAACTAAAGTATTTGAACATTACTTGAGGAAGACAGAGTTGTGAAGAACTACATGATTGCATGTGGTGCTAAACATATGCTAAGGGAAGTGTATCAGTGAAATCTGTTTTTGTTATATCAGTTAGTTAACACACAATTTATAGTTTCTATTGAATACAGTTTGCTTGTTCATTCATGTGTAATTTATGTTGATTTTGCTTTGATGGCTAAAATAAAATTTATAAAAGTGAAATCTTGCCCATTAATCAACCCCATGGGACCATTTTATGCAGTCACTAAGTATTGTTAGTAATACTCAAATACTGTTTAATACTGACTGCTGCATTGACTCCAGAATTCCTCATATTACTCAATGCAGTGATCACACAGTTTCGTTAATAACTCAACATTTGCTGTAGTGACCAAGTTCTATCGTTAATAGACCAGCTTTATTTGTTACTGCCTTCTACTCCAACTGTTACATTCTGTCTTGTTATTGAGTGCTGTTGTTAATACTCCTACATGCACTCCTGCTACTGAGTACTGTTACCAATGTAGCGTATTTCACTGATTTATGTCCTCTATATTTGAACGTTCTTTCCTGCTGTTACTGATTGCTGTCAGTAGTTCTTCAGCATTCCTTGCTGACTATTGGAGTGCTGTCATTAATTGTGTTACCTTTTCACCTGCTATTGAGTACTTTTATTGAGAATTCCATATTCTCTACTGCTACTAAGTGTTGTTCTGAATGTTCCATTAATTTTGCTGATGTTATTTAACATTGCCTTTATTGCTTCAACATTCTCTGCTAATTCTCTGAGTGAAATCATTAATATTGCAACCTTTGCTACAGCTACTTAAGTGATCTCAATAATACCTTGATATCTCTGCCAATATCAACCCGAGGCTCGAGTCTCCAGAACTCAGCAGCACTAGTCGTGAAGGAGACAATGACTGCTGTTAGTAATGCATCTTCCAGGTTTCCAGTATAGAGGAGTGATAGCATAAAACATAGGTTTTGTGGTGTTGGAACCACATGGGATAGGATGCAGGGAGAGGAGGAGATTTTTTGGAGTCAGAAACAACAAGGTTGGCTGTCTGTTCTCTCTCTCTCTCTCTCTCTCCCCCCTCCCCCCCACTGTGTAACTCTCAACCATGCACAATTGGTGCAGGTTGTGTGAACTCTCAGCAACTGACACTCTGTCTGACCTCAGCCAGTTGGTTAGTCCAACTGTTTTTCATCCTGCCTGGAACTGAAATAATTATAGCCCAAGAGGGAATATGTCTTTAAATAGTCATTAATTGAATCAGATATATGACTCAACTTGTGGTGGGGCAAGAAGGTTGAGCTTAGCCTTCTCACTCAAAATTTAATTCAGGCAAAGGGCAGCAGGGTTTTGATCTGCTACCGCCCCAACTGATTAAGTTTGCTTCTTGCTTTTCGGCCTAGATGAAACCTAGAAACATAGGAAAGTACAAGACCATTTGGCTCTTTGAGTTGCTCCTCCATTCAACATGATCATGATTGATCATTCAACTTGGTACCAGTTCCGGCTTTATCCCATGCCCTTTGATCCCTATAGCTCTAATAACTATATCTCACTTCTTCTTGAAAATTTTCAATGATTTGGCCTTACCCGCTTCCTGCGTTTACTCTATCTCATTACTGTTTAAAATTTTATATATTTCTGTGGTATCCCCACTCATTCTTCTAAACTCCACTGAATATAGAGCTAACTGATGCGGTCTGTCTTTATGCACCAGTCCTGCCATCCTAGGAATTAGCCTGAGATAAAAGGTACTGCAGATGCTGGAGAATCCGAGATAACAAGGTGTGGGGCTGGATGAACACAGCAGGCCATGC
>JAHRHZ010000147.1:976664-1013439 GCA_024137785.1 Ginglymostoma cirratum | reverse complement strand
GTGTGTGTGTGTGTGTGTTTTGGGAGAGAGAGTGTTTGTGTGTGAGAGAGACAATGTGTGTATGAGAATCTGAGTGTGTGTTTGTGTGTGTGTATGCATGTATGTGAGTATATAATATTGTGGAGTCACCTGTAGTGTGACATGGACCCGAGATCTCGGTTGAGGGTGTCCTCATGGGTACCGAACTTGGCTATCAACCTCTGCCACGCCACACTGCGCTATTGTGTATCCTGAAGTCTGCCTTGGAGGACGTTTACTTGAAGATACGAGGCCAAATGTCCTTGACCGCTTAAGTGTTCCCCCACTGGGAGTGAACATACTTGTCTAGTGATTGTTGCATGGTGTCCATTTATTCATGGTGATAACGTCTGCATGTTTTCGCCAACGTACCATGCCTCAGGGCATCCTTGCCTGCAGCGCGTGGGCACACGCAAACTCTGTCTCTCTCTCTCTCTCTCTCTCTCTCACACACACACACACACACACACACACACACACACACACACTCTTTTTCCCTCTCTCTCTCTTCCCCCCCCCCCCACAAACACACTCTTTCTCTCTCTCTGTCTCTCCCCCTGCCATACACACACGCGAATCTATGGGATGAATTTGTGCTTGCAGATACATTATATTTTGTTCAAAAAGCACACAACTTATAGACAGTCAGTCAATGTGGTGTTTTATAAATTTCTACTTTTGAAATAAAACCAGTCTGATTCCAAACCAAAACACAGAGTCTAAACAAGGCTTCATGGCTAACATGCATTGTCTGACCTAAAGTATCACCACTTCTTTACATTGATAAAACCTTTAGTTCTCTCAGGACCGTGACTTGAAAGGAATTTAGGGATTTACATATACGTATTAATTGATTAAAACCTTCTAACTGATTAAAGATTTAACAGCATTTTTCGATACATCTCATCAGTGGTGTGAACCTTTGATCTTTTACTTATAAATTCTGTGGCAGATGCTACCTCTCTCACTAGCACCTGAAGAACAGTGAGGCTCCGAAAGCTTGTGTTTTCCATTAAACCTGTTAGACTATAACCTGGTGTTATGTGATTTCTGACCTTGTCCACCCCAGTCCAACACAGGCACCTCCACATCTTTCATAGCTGTGCACCAACTATCAAATATCATTTCTTTTTCTCTAGTGAATTCTTAAAAGGTTTGTTTCTTCCTTTAAGTTTAAAACTTTTGCTTGTAAACTTCTGAGACAAACTAAGGTGCATTTTCTCTTTGTCACTAGATTGTTCCTCTAAAGAAGATGATTCACTTCCAAAACTTTCTCCACAAACGAACTTTGCAAAAAAACCATCCAACTTTTCTGGAGCATTTTGCAATTGTAGCAACTTTTTTTTCCAAATGCAAAAGATGTCAGCGTTCTCAGTAGCTGCATAAAGAATTGCATAACATGATTGAGTGACAAGAATTTACCATAAAAAATTCCAAAAGCAACCCTGACTAAATTAATACACTACGTGACAGTGTTGTCTAGTCTCTCCCTACAACAGTTTAGATAACTCTGACCAGAATGTTATGAATGAATCAAGTGTCCTATAATAACAAAGTGGTCAAATCAAACAGTCACAACTTCATTTAAAAAAAGTCAGAATAATATTTAATACTAAACATAGTATTTCTAATTCTGTTTGGCCCTTTGAGGTTACAATACTTGAGTCGCTTGTAAATTTATACAGTTACTGTCTCTGTGGCTCTGTCTCTGGGTCTGAAGCTGCTTTCTTCCTATCTTTCTCTCTGCATAGTCAGCTGGTCTCTGCCTCTTGCCATGCTGGCCTCGTCAGAGGCCTCAGACAATTCCAAGACAGGTCTGACGGTAAACCTATTTTTATATCTTTTTGATGGTTTTCTGGAACTTGCTACTAGTACTGGTCAATCAGGGAGATATACTTCATAGTTTGAAACAAGAATCAATCATTTAGTTGGCATGTTATTGTTAGTTTCTTTGTGTAGCAGGACCTGGTACCTTTCTGTCTGGGCCTTCCTTTGTTTAGTGGATACATTGTTAGGGGTATGTCTGTCCAAAATAACTGCTGCCTATTAGATTATGCTAATATCATTAGGACTTGGCTGTTGTGTTTGCAGTGTATCTGGTGTGTGGGTTTTGTGATTTCCGATTTTACTTGGCCAATATACTGAGCATCCCTTGCTGTTCAGTCAAATTAGTAACCTATCTGCTGCAACAGGGAAAACAAAAACCTTTAATGTCTGTTGTTATTAATGTTCTGATATTCTCTGATGTCACCATCACTCCAACATTCAGTGCTGTCATTACTGACTTCTGTCTTGAATGCTCAAGTATTCTTTGAGACGGTTATTAATCAGTGAGCCATTTACTCAATTACTCATTAATTTTCCAGCACTCTCTGTAATTATTGTGTTGTCTTTGGGACCCCAATATTGTTTCTTTTTCCTGTGTGCTGCTATTAACACTCCTAAACCAGCACTCTCACAGCAGCGGTCTCAGTTATTCCTGGTGCTGTCAATAATCTGTCAACGTTCTGTACTGTTACTAAGTGCTATAATTATTCCAAACTTTGCTGATGTTCTTGAGTTTTATCATTAATACTCCAATAACTGTTGCCTTGACTGCTGTTATTTATACGCCAAAATCCTCCGTTACTCCTGAGCCTCATTAACTCTACAACAGTGACAGTAGTCACTGTTAGTTTTGTATGCTTTTATTGATACTCCAATAAGCCATGCTGTCAGAGTACTGTCATTAATACCCTAAAATTATTTGTTATTACATGCTGCCTTCAATACTTCAACATGTTTCAAAGTTGATTGTGCTACCATTAATACTCATACATCACTGTTTTTGCCTACTTCTAATACTCTAACTTTCTGTACTTTTCCTGAGTGCATATTGTGTTGCTTATTGAGACCATCATCATTTTTCTTTTATTTTTCTCATTATTGGTCTAGAACTGAGAGTTACAATTGAGGATTGAACTTTAAACAACAGCTTGTTTTCTCAAAAAAAAAAGGACTGAGAGACAGTAGGAACTACCGATGCTGGAGAATCTGAGATAACAAGGTGTAGAGCTGGATGAACACAGCAGGCCAAGCAGCATCAGAGGAGCAGGAAAGCTGACGTTTCGGGTCTGGACCCAAAGGACTGATGTTTGTTATTGGGAACAGGCCTGGAAAGATAAAGCAAGTTAATTACTGATCCAGGAATGCTGTAGACAAACTGGCACTGAGATATCGTGATGCTCAGGAACTAGCAGCTGGTTGGATGTTAAAGTGGTCAATCAGAGGAACTCTAGTGTTGGCCAGCCGCTCACAGAGAATGTTGAGAAAGAAAGAGAAACCAAAAGGTGAACTGGTTTTGAGCAGCAGGTAGTATTGCTTTGGAAGCTGCAGGACTGTTTTTATTTTGCCTTCATTAGTTATTCTCCAAAGTCAAAAGTCACACGACACTAGGTCATAGTCCAACAGGTTTATTTGAAATCACAAGCTTTTGAAGCACTGCTCCTTTGTCAGCGCTGCTGAAGTTCAGGTAATAAAGGAGCAGAACTCGGAATGCTTTTGGTTTCAAATAAACCTGTTGGACTATAACCTGGTGTTGTGTGACTTTTCACCTTGTCCACCCCAGTCCAAAATCTGCACCTCCACATCATAGTTATTCTCCAGTTATCGACTTGTTGAAAGTCCAAAAAAAATCCCAGCCTATAAGAAATAATGAAAGATCTTTGGAGGTCTATGGAAGCTGTTTGCATTGACCAGTGCCTTTGGAATCCAAGCAAGTTACAATCCTATTTACCAAAAGTACAATCCTTCAGGCTTTCATGAAATGAAATAATCATTGAAACGGTTATTGAGCTAAAGGAAAAGGTAAAGTCACCATAGTCCCAGAGGAGCATAGGGCTCTCTCATTAGAGAGAGACAACTGGTAGTGATTTACATTGAGAGTTGCCACACCTCAGGTGAAGGGAGGGGTTAAGAAGGAGAGTCCTTCACGGTAACCTCAGCTGGTGTGGAATTGTGTGTTGCAAACCAGCTGTCCAGCCAACTGAGCTAACCGCATTATCCGACTAACAATTTATGATTTTAAAAAATTTATTCCTTAACTATATGTGTATCTGTTTGTCTGTCTGTGCATGATTAGGCTTAGACGGTAAATATAAAATAGATTGTCTTGTGGTTCATCTGTGTTCTGCTAAAGTGACATTATTCATAATAAATTATTAATTTTTGTTTATCTTATAAACTTGGTGTTCAAAATTGGTTATTTATAAACAAAAATCGAAAAAACTGCAGATGCTGTAAATAAGAAACAACAATAGAGATTGTTGGTAAAGCTCAGCAGGTCTGGTAGCATCTGTGCAGAGAAATCAGAATTAACATTTCGGGTCGAGTGACCCTTCTTAAGAACTTGAGTTATCCATTTTTGTTGGTTATTTGTAGTCTGGTTAGGAATAATTGAGCAATTTTGAGAGTCATCAAATATTTTCATTTCACTGTGTAATGAATCCAATATTAGCAAGTCTGATTTGTTCTGGCATGCTATCCCTGTGTCGTAATGTGTTGAATGCAACTATTAATAGTTCTAAATTTTTAAGGTTTGTCATTAATATTCCAAAATGTCTGTGATCTCTACATGGACCATTGAATCCCTACAATGCAAAAAGAGACCATTTGGACCATCAAGCCTGCCCAACCCTCCGAAGCGCATCCTACTCAGACCCAGTCTTCTACGCTGTGCCCATATCCTGCATTTACCATGGCTAACCCACCTAGCCTGCACATCCCTGGACACTGCGGGGCAATGTAGCTTGGTCAATTCACCTAACCTTCACGTCTTTGGACTGTGGGAGGAAACTGGAGCACCTGGTGGACTTCTGCATAGACACCCCGGGGAAAACCCGCAAACTCCACACAGTCACCCAAGACTGGCATCGAAGTCCCTAGTGCTGTGAGGCAGCAGTGCTAACCACTATGCAGCTGGACAAATCTGGAAACAAAACATATCAGGAGTTCATTAATATTTTGGAGGACCTTGCCCCCAAACTACTTCTGTTGTACAGAGGTTCTGATTTCACAAGTGGAATCAACCAGAAAGAGTCAATTCACCGTGACACTTAAGCATGCACTAAGTTTGAGAATGTTTTAGATGATGCCTTGAGAGACAGGCCGATATGCACCCTAGGAAATGAGGCTATCCAATGAAAGCTATTGACTGTGCCACAAACTCTCGTAGTTGAGTTAAGGCTGACTGCTTGTGACCTCTGATGAAGTGAAGCATCAAGGAGCCCCAACAAAACTGGAGTCAGTGGCAATCAAGGAGAAACTGCCCACAGGTTAGAGTCATACTTAGCACAAAGGAAGATGGTTGTGGTCATTGGAGGTCACTCATCTTAGCTCCAGGATATCATTGCAGGAGTTTCTCAGAATTGTGTTCAAAGTCCAACCATCTTCAGTTGGTTAATCAATTATGCTCCTTCTACTATAATGTTAGAAGTGGGAATATTTACTGACAATTGCACAATTTTCAGCACCATTTGCAACATCTCACATACTGAAGAAGTTTGTACTAATATGCAGCTAGACTTGGACAACATTGAGGTTTAGGCTGATGTGTGGCGCCCATGTTACTTGCCAGTTAAGTGCCAGGTAATGACCGTCTCCAATAAGAGAGAATGTAACCAAGGCCCTTGATATTCAATGGCATTACAGCATTAAATCCCCCACATTAAATCCCCCTTAAATCAACATTCTGGGTTTATCATTGATCCAAAACTGAACTGGACCAGCCATATGAATATTGCGTGAATAACTCACCTCCTGTCCTCCAAATGCCTGTCCACCATCTACAAGGCACAGGTCAGGAAAGTCAGAGATAGTAAGAACTGCAGATGCTGGAGTCAGAGATAACACAGTGAGGAGCTGGAGGAACACAGCAGGCCAGGCAATATCAGAGGAGCAGGAAAGTTGACGTTTTGGGTCAGGACCCATCTTCAGAAATTTCTGAAGATGGGTCCTGACCCAAAACGTCAACTTTCCTGCTCCTCTGATGCTGCCTGGCCTGCTGTGTTCCTCCAGCTCCATACTGTGTTATAGCAGGTCACGAATGTGATTGAATACTCTTTAGCTTCCTGGATGAATGTAGCTCCAACAATACTCAAATGGCTTGACACCATCCAGGACAAATTGGCGCCTTCAACACCTAATGAAGCACAAAATCACCAATCACAAAGTCTACAAGATGAACTGCAAAAACCAAGACTCCGTAGACAACACTTTCAAACCTGTACCTCTACCATCTAAAAGGATAAGGGCAGCAAGTGCATGGGAACATTCTTCCTGCAAGTTCCCCTCCAAGCCAAACATGATCATGACTTGGAGCTGTGTTGCCTTAACTTCATTGTTGTTTGGTCAAAATCCTGGAACTCCCTCACTAAGAGCACTATAAATGTCCCTTTACTGCAAGGACTGCAGAGGTTCAAGGTTGCAGTTCACCACCCTCTTCTCCGATACAGTTAGGGATGGATAATGAATGTACTTACCATGATTAAATTTTAAGAAGGCCTCTATGTTTGAGAAGCAATTCTGAGTCATCCATTCACCGGAACCAAAGTGTCAACTGGTGTTCTTGATACCTACATTCTTTCAATAAACAGTCAAAATGAACCCATTGTCAAGCCACTGCTCTCTCTGCTGTAAGGTACAGGCAATTTGTCACAGATATGCACTTGAACAGTTAATTTATTAGTTCTAAAATAAATGAAACAATCTAGATTGTGCAGTCGCTCTCCACTGTCTAGCCAGGTAGATTCAGTTTTGTGCTTATTCCATTTGTTATTCATTGCCTGTGTACCAATTTCTGTCACAGCCAGCTGCTATTTTCACATTTATGTTGAAGTGTTTTGAATTCAGATCTTATAAAGCTGTTGGTGATTCTCAAATTGTAAACCTCGGCATGCTAAGTACCATAGCGTCCTGATTTTGGTGAAATGTCTACATTGATATTTAATGCTTCAGTGAACAATACCATTGAATGGATCTATGGTTTGACAGTGTCTTTTCTAACATCAGACCACAGTGAAGAGGTGATGGCTGAGGTGGTCAAAGTGTCACAGCAGATTGCAAACCAGCATCACTCCGGAGTTTGGTTTCTTTGGTCCTTTGTCTGGATTTTGCGTAGTGATTGTTGCCCTCTACCAAATTATGCCAGTGATTATACTTCAAAAGTATTTCGTTGATGGTAAACCTCTTTCAGATAGCTGATGGCTGTGAAAAACACTGCAGAGATGCAAGTCTTTCTTATTCTTTACTTTCAGCATGTTACTGATCCTGTTGCACAATTTCTGACAAGCTTTTCAGCCACATAGGCAACTCAATATTATTTGGATTTGAGTCCATATAAACAAGATGTATTTTGTCTAACAGCCTTGGCTTCTGGAGCTTATAAAGTGAAGACACTTGCTTTGCCCATTGTGTGGCCAGCGCTTTGCACCACCCACATTTGATAATTGTTGCTTTGCAATTATTAACATCAGAATTTTAGATAAGCAAACACATGCAATTCGTTAAAAAAGACAGTCACTGTGGTGCGTCTTGTATCTGGTAAACACTGTCGCCACTGTGACCTGGTGGTGGACGGAGTGAATATTTAAGGCAGTGGCAGTGGCTAATCAAATGAGCTGCATTATTCTAGAGGTGTACTTTTGACTATTGTTAGGCCTGCTTGTGTCCAGGGAAATGGAAATTATTTAATCATTCCTGACTTGTAACCTGATAGGCTTTGGGGAGTCAAGTAATGAGTTCTTTATTGCTCCTTTGATGGTGCCTTTCAAATTTAGGACCTCAACTATGTACGTATTTCATGCTCTGAGATACCGCTGAAGCAGGTGGGACTTGAACCCAGGCCTCCTGGTCTATCAGTACGTGCACTACCAGAGCACCACTTGACTGTCTCTTCTATGTATGCAGCAGCCAAATGGTAGCAGCTGCACCTCCAGGTTCACTTCGTATGCATACATTATCCCAAAGTTAAAGAAAGGTAATAAATGCTGGCCTTGTCAGTAACATCTACGTACCATTAGTATGTTTGAAAAGATAATCGAGGTTGAAATTCCACTCTGGTATTAAGGGAGTGCTGTGCTGTGTTGTTTGAGGTACTCTATTTAAGGTGCAAGATTAAAATGAAGTCGATTCTGCATATGGGGGTGTTTGTAAATGACCCCATCACATTTTTTAAAGTGCAGATAAATCCACATTTATTCCTACACTAATTTCCCTGAGAGAACATTATTCATTTCACTTGCGCTTTCTCGGGATTTTGCAGCACGCAAATTGACTACCGATTTCTCTGCAGAAATGTAGCACAGACGGTTCTGAAGTGAGTCATTGGCTATAAGCACCAAGCTGAATATATGAAAAGGTAGCATAAATGCAAATTCGCGTTGTGTCTTTATCTTTCATGAAAAATTACCAAGAGTATGACTTTTACAGTTTTGGGACGACATGGCAGAAGGTATTAAGATTGTTATTTCAAATGAAATAATCGCATTGGTAAATGAAAAATATGGGATACGTGTGTATGTTAAAACTACAATGAAAGTTGTAGCAAGAATTTGTTATCAAAAGAGTAATCAAGGTGTGGGCTACCAGCAGAGGATCTTAGTTTATAAGAGACCACATATTTTGTTTTTGATGTCTGAAAAGGAAATTGGATCGCTGTATAACTGAAAACCAAATGTTGTACATTTTTTGAGCTGTGTGGTACAATGTTGCTTTTTGAAGCAGTGGGGGAGAGAATTTAAGACTGAGTGGCACAGTGATTTTTTTCTGTGTTTCTGTTTTCTAATAAAAATTTGTCTAATTCTTCCTTAAAAATATTCAGTGACTCTGCCTCCATTGCCTTCAGAGGCAAAAAGTTCCAAATTTGAACTACCTTCTGAGAAAAGAAAATTATCCTCATCTCTTTTCTGAAACAACAATCCGTAATTTTAAAATAGTGCCACCTTGTTCCCGCTTACAAGTGTATAAATCCCTTCTATGTCCACCTTGTTAAGACCATTTAGGATCTTATAAACTTCAATTGAGTCTCTCTTTGCTGTTCTAAACGCTAGTGATAACAAACACAGCCCGTCCAACTTTACTTTATAAAACAATCAGCTCATACCAGGTATCAATCTAGTAAACCTCCTCTGAACAGCTTCCAACGTATTTACATCCTTCCTTAAATAAGGAGACCAAAACTCCACACAATATTTGAGAAGTAGTCTCGCCAATGCCTATATAATTGAAACATAACGTCCTTAATTTTACATCAATTCCTTTGTGATAAAAGAAGGTATTCCATCCACTTTCTTAATCATTTACTGTGCCTGTCTACTAAGTTTCTGTGAAATACACTATAACACCTAGATCTCTGCACATAAGAACTCTGCAGTCATTCACTGTTTAAATCATTTTTTAATACTTCCTGATAGATAGAACAATTTCACATTTTCCCAAATTATACTCCATCTGCCAGGTTTTTACCCACTCACCTAACCCATCTGTGTCAGTCTCCTTGTTATGCCATCTTCATAACACATTTTTCTACCTATCTTTGTGACATCTGAAAATTTAGCCACCATGTCTTTGATCCCCTTAATCTATATCATTAATATAAACTGTAAGCATAGATCTATGTGGGACCTTAATTGTCATATCTTGCTAATCTGAAAAAGCGCTGCTTATGCATAGTCTGTTTTCTGCCAGCCAGCCAGTCTTCTAAACAAAAAAAACCAAAGAACTGTGGACGCTGGAAATCAGAAACAAGATCAGAAGTTGCTGGAAAAACTCAGCAGGTCAGACAGCATCTGTGGAGAGGAAGCAGAGTTCATGTTTCAGATCCAGTCACCCTTCTTCAGAACTGGTCTTCAGAAATTCTGTGTTCTGATGAAGGGTCACTGGACCAGAAATGTTAACTCTGCTTTCTGTCCGCCGATGTTGCCTGACATAAGTTTTTCCAGAAATTTCTGATTTTCTTTGCAGCCAATCTTCTACCCAAGCTAGTATGTTATGCGGTATTCCCATGAGCTTCTGTTTTGTGCTACACCTTCCATATGGGACTTCTTCAAATACTTTCTGGAAATCCAAGTTGAACAATTTGACGACCTCCTCTTTATCTTGTGAATTGATTGGTTTTGTGAAAGAAAATTATGTTCATTTTGATGTTTGAATATTATCTTGAATTTTTCTAAATGCCTGATTGTAACCCCCTTAATGATTGATTCTTGTGCCTTTCTCAAGACAGATGTCAAGCTAACAATCTACCTGTCTTCCTCCCTTTTGAATTATGGAGTTGTATATACTACTTTCCAGTGGAATTGAACCTTTCCAGAATCTAATGAATTTTGGAAAACTAACAACAATCTGTTCATGATTGTATTGCTGTTTGTCGGTGTCTGTTGTTCAATTTGGCTGCTGTGTTTCTTAGGTTGCAAGTGACTGTACTTCAAAGAAACATCTCAGTAGGTTCCAAAGTGCCTTGAGGATGTGAAAGATACGATAGAAATTGATATATTGCAATAGCTAAGCATTTTGTTATATTGCCCTCTTTGGTGGGATGGTGTAAATATAGTTGTTTGATAATAGCTGCTTCCATTATGAGATAGACTCAGGGAGTGTAACACAGAATTGAAAGATGATGAAGTTGTGATGGAATTTATTCTTTTACATTTCACTTGAGAAATTGACGGTTGAGAAAGATTTGGGCACACTTTTTGGAATTTCTGAAGTTGGTTTTGAGTGATTTGAAAGATTGGTTTGTGTGTACACCTCATATTTGGGTAGTCAGTGAATCAGCAGTTTAGCTGAAATGGCACCATTACCAGAAACTTTACCTTGCTATAAATACCGGTCACTTGACTAAGGTGCAGTTCAGTAGTTGATAGCTGTGGAAGCACCTACTCAAGTGAGTCAGAGACTGGGGAAAAAATGTTACGTGTGACAGACTCTCTAAAAATCTTACTGACAGTTTGTCATCATTTAATTATGTAGAAATCCATTATTTATGGACCCACAGCTTCACTACCTAAGAAGCAACAACAACTTTCGTGTGTTTGGTACCTTTAATGTTCCGAGATACATACAGCAGCATTAGTGGACATAATTTGAAGCCAAGACATGAGGTATTAGGAAAGGTAACAAATAGCTTTGTTAAGGAGATCAACTTAAAGTAGCAAATACAAGGAGGAGAAAGGGGTAAGGATTTTTTTTTGAGAGGGGTGGGGATGAAGAGATTTAAGCAGGCAGTTCCATAGGTTAGGTCTTGACAACTGAAAGCGTGGCTGAAAGTGGTGAAACATTAAAATTGAATACAGTACTCAAAAAGCCAGAATTGGAAGTGCATAGTGATCTCAGCTGGTTTGGATGAGATTACAGAGGCAGGGAAAAGGGGGCAGGGTAGGGGAAGTGGGGATTGAGACCCCTGTAGGATTTGAACATCAGGATGAGAATTTTAAAATTGGGGTATTGTCAAGCCAGAAATCAATGTAGATCAACCAGTAAAGGATTGATGGATGACATAGTAAGAACTGCAGATGCTGGAGTCAGAGATAACGCAGAAAGAAGGGTCCTGAGCCGAAACATCAACTTTCCTGCTCCTATGATGTTGTCTGGCCTGCTGTGTTCCTCCAGCTCCACACTGTGTTATCAAGGATTGATGGATGAACAGGTTTTGGTGAATCAGGATACGAACACCAGTGTTGAATAGCAGTATATTCACTGTCACATGCCGGCTTGCTTTGAGAAAATCTGTCACTAAGCAGCAGCAAATGAGCTGAAGCTTTTGAAACTAATGAGAAAGCACAGTGTTGGCAATGAGGCTAGGTGTTATATATTTCTGCTCCCAAAGAAGCTGAAGTGTGACAAAGCGGGAGATGCCAGCACAGACTACTGGACTCTGACTGATGTCTTTATTTAATGTTGAAGCACCAGAACAGAATTCAACACTGACTACAGAGAAGCTGGCAAAGCCTTTTAGCCATCAGAGCAACAGCTGTTTAACATGTCTGCTCTGTGCTGTCAGAGCTCAGTAAATGTTGGGGTAAGCCACTTGTGATGAAGCTATAATGTAATGAAAGAAAGTCTTACATTTTTATTACATCTTTTACAATCTCAGAATGTCCCAATGCGCCTAATAGTTAATTAAGTGCTTTCGAAGTGTATTTACAAGTTTATATTATGTTAGAAGGCAGTGGTTAATTTGTTCACAGGAAGACCCTGCAATCTGTGTTGGTGCAAATAAATGTGTTGACAGTGATATAACTCGCGACTCCAAGAATAGAGGAATGGCAGACTTGTGCTAGAGAACTGTAATCAGTACTCTGTTTATTAGAATATGAGTAAAGAGTCTACAGGAATTACTGAGGGTCAGACAATAGGCATTGTTAGATAAAGCAATGACAGATGCAGTAGTAGGGATTAGAGCAGGCCTCAAGGGTGTAGGACAGAAACTTAATGCTCAGACCCCATGATAGACAGAATCCAAGAGGGTATTATAACTCATCATTCATCTCTAAATGTTAGAGAAGCCCAGAATTATCATTTACATTTCAAGATCAGTTTCAGTATAATGATTGGCCTTGCTGAGAAGTGGGGATGGTAAAGATATTTAAGGGAAAAGTGACACTGATGGGTCTCTGAGGGGAGATGTTTCTGAGGAGAAGTATTGAAGTATAGTGTTGACATGAACTATCTATTGCCTTCAGTGTTATCAAGAAAACAGAATTTTGCATGGTATGGGAAGTAATGCTGAGTGCAGTGAGGGGTTTTTCAGGGACACAAGACTTGTTCTGAATTGGTATTGAAATTGTACTTGTTATTTTAATATTCAAGTTATGTGAGTAATTTGAATGTTTCTGCAGATTTTGATCCATTCAAATAACACACAATATATCAATAATTTCAACTTGGTCAGGAAGATGATGGGGTTGAGTGCTAACATCAGCCTTTATCTTGTTTTATGACATGGTGAAAGATGTGTGTCTTCTGGATCAGAGTTCAGAAAGTAATTGGTACTGACACAGTTGACAGGTCAACACAAAAGAAATAAATTCAACCCCATAACTTGGTTACTTGAGTTGACAAATCCACTTACTAAGCAATTGTCCTGACTTGTGCAGCCTAGACTCAGGCAATTGTGTTGGGCATTGATTTAGAAATTGATATCAACAAACGCTGTTCTAGAATTTGTTGACTAGCCATAATTGTGGCCACAGCAGTATGGTTTTAGCCACAGACACTAAATTTAATCGAAAATGCTTCAAGTACAATACAAATACAATTTATACGTGTCTGCCTATTTAACGAAGATGTACCAATTTTTTGAATATCTTCTAATAATCTGTTCGGCAAGAATATTACGCAACTCTGGAACAGGTGAGACTTGAACTCAGGCCTCCTGGCTGAGAGGTTCCACTGCACCACAAAAGCCCCTATTATCTTTTACTGTTAGGTAACAAGGAAGTAGGGCAGTCATGGTGATCAATAAAGGGATTGCACAGACTTATTTTTATAATACTATTTTCCTAACAAATGAACAAAACAATTAAAGTTCACATGTATGATTTACAAGTATTGAATATTGCAATCGTCTGCCTAACCAAAGTGTCCATTACGGATTAGAAATTCGGTTTCTAGCATCTGGACTTACAGTCAGCCGCTGGACAACTATAATGGATGCACTTCAATGGTGCCCTTTTAGAGAGACAAGGGAAGAGTTTTCTGAAACAATGGATCAGATTTTAATGTCCTTTCAAGGCTATAATTTAGTCTCCTTTGCTATGTTAGCTGTGGCAGGGGAAGGTGGAAGTAAGATGGCTGGTTGGCAGCTTTTATTGTGTAGGCTGTTGTTGTGCAGGAAGGGGGTTTACTTCCATGGGGTGGTCCTATGCCCGTGAAAGGCACTTACCTGCTCTATGAAAGCCTCTCTTGCAGCGTCCGAAACCTGACCCCACACCCCCCAGCCCCCGCTCAACACACTTTATCCTTTTCGCTATCCATCATTCTTCGTCAGGGACCACCTGTAGTTCCAGTAGTAGCCACTATTTCATCCTGGTGCTTCTGGGACTACAGAAATTGGCCAGTAGTTCTCTATAAGGGACTTCCACCAGCATAACATCACTGCAGGGCAGCCTGATCTCAATAGGACTGACAACTCACTTTTCAGTCTGTGATGCGGAGGGAGGTGCTCTGGAAATGCTCTGCCCCATCAAGTTGAACCCACTGATAATCATTTCAATGGGATCAATGAATATAAAAAGGCTCCATTAAACTGAAAAAAGCAAATGTAGTTCCTGTGGTTATGTAGGATGAGTAAACTGTTTGGAATTGACAAAAGGACACTGATCTGAAATGCTGTTTATCTCAGCTACTGAGTATTTCTAGTGGTTTCTATTTTTATTTTACCTTTCCAGAATTTGTAATATTTTGGTTTCATATTCCCATTAACATGGTCTCAATCAATGATTCAATAATTGAACATTGAATGGAAGAGAACCTGTATTGAAATAAGACTGATTTTGTTGAAGTTGTTTCGATAGACTTTGCTCAGCTGAAGCTTTCCAATTGTCATTTCTTGGGTTATTTTCGCTTGGTTTCCTTATGATCTTCGTTTCCCTTTATTGAGGTGATATTTCAATTTGATATGGGGGCGATTATGATTGTGAAGACTACATTTAAAAAATGCCATTGTTAAAGCAGTACCAATGAGACACATCGCTGACTAAGTTCAGTGTGGCTGAACAGTAAAACATTTACATAGATTTGAAATAGACTGAAAAGAATGTAGAAGAGGTTAGCTGAAGGCTAAACAGACCAATACTGGGAGGAGTCTGAGTTGGGTGTTTCTTAATAACTTAATAGAGTTATGATCGCTTCATATTTAATAAATTTGGCAGACTTGAAGGATTGTAGATAGTTGGATTGTTTTTTAATTAAAGATTTCAGTATAACATCAATGGATCATATTTTTGACAAGGTATTTTCTTGGTAGTCACGTGTTACTGTGATAATTGCTTGTCTACTGATGATCCTTTGCCTGAGTTTTACAGTTTTGTGATTGTCAGGTTGCAGTTTATGTTCTGGATATGTTCTTGATGGCCAAAGAGAAATAAATCCCAGTTCAGGTGCCCTGTTTCTGAAATGCTCATTACGAATCTGATTGTCCTCTTGAAAAGTGACTTTTGATGCTGTGCTTCTTCAGCAAGTTATATCTACCTCGATGCCTGCGAAAACTGCCTATATTTGGCTCATAACTGACTCATAATTGATGTTGTTTAAACAATGGGAAGTGTACTGAACAAAACAAATGGAATATTACATGTGTAATCAGTTTTGTCCCTGGAGATCGCTGATCTGTATAGTAATGGAAGGGAGTATCAGTGTGGTCAACTGAAAGTTACACTGTAGAGGGCTGATATTTTGAATTATACTGAATGAGTCAAAATTACGTTATGAAGGCTTGGTAATATATAGAAGAGGTGCCGATTTAAATAGATCATAGTTGTTTAAATCATGAGGCACAGATCAGACATAATATGATAGAATGGCAGACCTGCGCCTAGGAGAGAAAGGCTTTCTGTTTCCATGTTCCTGTGTTTTGCTGACACTTTATCAGAAAGAGTAACTTTAATTTGTGAGATTGGAGATGTCAGTCAGGCTCCAAACAAGATATAGAACAAGAGAAAGGGCAAAAGAGAAGTAAAAGTGCACTAGAAAATGACAGTGGAGAGATAGTAGTGGAGAACAAGGAAATGGCTGAGGAACTGAATAATTACTTCGCGTCAGTCTTCACGGTGGAAGACATGAGTAAAATCCCAAAAATTCAACTCAGGGGGCAGAGCTGAGTATGGTGGCCATCACCAAGGAAAAAGTGCCAGTAAAACTGATTGGACTGAAGATGGACAAATCACCTGGATTAGATGGACTATACCCCAGAGTTCTAAAGGAGATAGCTGAAAAGATAGTGGAAGCGTTAGTGGTGATCTTTCAGGAATTGCTAGAGTCAGGGAGGGTCCCAGAGGACTGGAAAATCGCTAACGTGACACCCCTGTTTAAAAAGGGAGTAAGGCAAAAGATGGAAAATTACAGGCCGATTAGCCTAACCTCGGTTGTGGGTAAGATTTTGGAGTCCGTTGTAAAGGATGAGATTTCTGAATATTTGGAAATATATAGTAAAAAAAGGTAAAGTCAGCATGGTTTCATCAAGGGGAGGTCATGCCTGACAAATCTGCTAAAATTCTTTGAGGAAGTAAAGAGCAGGGTAGACCAAGGAGAGCCAATGGATCTTATCTACCTGGACTTCAAGAAGGCCTTTGATAAGGTGCCACACAAGACGCTGCTGAGTAAGATAATGGCCCACAGTGTTAGAGGCAAGGTGTTAGCATAGATAGAAGATTGGCTGTCTGGCAGAAAGCAGAGAGTGGGGATAAAAAGGTCTTTCTCAGGATGGCAGCTGGTGACAAGTGGTGTTCCGCAAGGGCCAGTGCTGGGACCACAACTTTTCACTTTATACATTAATAAGCTCGATGAAGGAATTGTGGGCATTCTGGCTAAGTTTGCAGATGAAACAAAGATAGATGGAGGAACAGGTAGTATTGAGGAGGTGGCAGGGCTTCAGAAGGATTTGGACAGGTTAGGAGAGTAAGGAAAGAGTTGGCAGATGGAGTACAACGTGGGAAAGTGTGAGGTCATGCACTTTGGTAAGAAGAATAAAAGCAAGGACTATTTTCTAAATAGTGGGAGAAAATTCAGAAGTCTGAAGTGCAAAGAGACTTGGGAGTTCTAGTCCAGGATTCTCTCAAGGTAAACTTGCAGGTTGGGTCAGTAGTCAGGAAGGCAAATGCAATGTTGGCATTTATTTTGAGAGGACTTGAATATAAAAGCAGGGATGTATTACTGAGGCTTTATAAGGCTCTGGTCAGGCCACATTTGGAGTATAGTATGTGGTTTTGGGCCCCATATCTCAGGAAAGATGTACTGGTCCTGGAGTGGGTTCAGAGGAGGTCCATGAGAATGGTCCCAGGAATGGAAAGCTTAACATCTGAGGAACGTTTGAGGACTCTGGGACTATACTCATTGGAGTTTATAAGGATGAGGGGAGATCTAATTGAAACTTTCAGAATACTGAATGGCCTGGACAAAATGGATTTTGGGAAGATGCTTCCATTGGTAGGAGAGACTAGGAACCGAGGACACAGCCTTAGAGTAAAGGGAAGACCTTTTAGAATGGCGTTAAGGAGAAACTTCTTCAGCCAGAGAGTGGTGAATCTATGGAATTCACTACCACAGAAGGCTATGGAGGCCAGGTCATTGAGTACGTTTAAGACTGAGATAGATAGGTTCTTGATTATCAAGGGGATCAAGGGTTAAGGGGAGAAAGCAGGAGAATGGGGTTGACGAACTTACCCGCCATGACTGAATGGCGGAGCAGACTCGATGGGCCAAATGGCCTAATTTCTGCTCCTATGTCTTCTTATGGTCTTATAGAAAATTTACCAGAATGTTGCCAGGGCTGGAGAATTGTAACTATGAGGAGAGATTGGCGTGGTTAGGGTTGTTTTCCTTCAAACAGAGAAGGCTTAAGGGAGACATGATTGAGATATACACAATTGTGAGGGTTAGAAATGGAGTAGACAGGAGGAACCTGTTTCCCTTGGCAGAGTGTTTAAAAACTAGACTCAAGCTGAATGGCAGAAGGATTAGAGAGGATATGAGGAAAATCCTTTTTACCCGAAGGCTGGTAGATGTCTGAACTGATTCCCTGAGTTTGTGGTGGAGGCAGAGACCCTAAACTCTTTTTTAAAAGGTACCTGGTTCTATACCTTAAGTGCTGTAAGCTTCAGGGCTGTGGACTGTGTGCAGAAAGATGCGATTAGAAAAGGCATCTGGGTGTCTTTGAGTGGGCATGAACAAATTGGGCCGAATGGTGTCCTTCCATGCTATATTATTTGTGTGGTTCTATCATTCTAAATAAGGAACTAGATTTTTGCAAAAGAAAACACTTACTTCAATAAAGACGCAAAGATAATGAAGAAAGATGTTTAAAACATCCCAATATCTAACTACCTTTTTTGAAAAGACACAAATTCAGATGACTTCTTCAGAAACAGTCCATTTGGAATGGTGAGGTCTTTCAGTGGGCTCTCAACTCTGACACTTTTGATAGAGGGGTTTTAGTGAAAGAAAAGACAAAGAATATGATTGTGATAGCAGCTGTTCAAGAAGTTTCAATCTAAGCATTCCTGTGATGAAGAACTTATCTTACAAAGAAAGTTTGAACAGGGTGAAGGTTGTCGGAGAATTAATATATTTGGTCTTTCTATGGGCAATCAGATTTAGCCAAGATCTGAAAAGTACTTGAAGACTACATCAACGTGAGAATTAACTTCAAAATTAATAGACTATAAGTCATGTTATATATATAACTTCCTACAGTTGATTGACCAGTTTTTCAGAAGATGCCGCAGCAAAGGCGTGAGAGTGACTTTTGCAAAGAAGGATTCTCGGAGAGACTATTCAAGTTCTACAAGTCTACACCAAATAAATCCTTTAGGAAGGAACTTCTTGGCAAGACAAAAGGCTAATCATTGATGCATTGCTTGAAGATGGATGTATGTATGAAACTATCATTGTAAGCTAACAACAACAACATGCTTTGGATGCATCCAGCAAAGCACATCAAATTAACAAACTGTAACAGATGTAGTTTGTCACATTTACCCAAAACCTGTCAGTTCTTAATGTCTGTAAAGCACATGGCACCATGGGACATTGGAACCAGATTTCCAGTCCATATATGCCCAAAGGGTAAACTAGACCCAGAACGAAACACTGGTGACCAACAAGATGAGACAACATCACAACACTGTTAAGAAGGTGCGCAAACAACTAGAATTTCCTCCCTAGGGACATTGTGAGTCTACCCACAATACATGGATTGCACTGGTTCAAGAAGGCAGCTTGCCTCCATCTTCTCAAGGGCAATAGGGGACTGGCAATAAATGCTAGCCCAGCCAACAATGCTCATGTCCCATGAATAAATTTAAAAAAACCACACACATCCATGAGTCTGAGTCAGCAAAGCAAAAGACGAACTTTGGAAGATGACCAAGATTTTAATATTGTTAATTTCTCATGCCATGTTAACAGTACAAAGTGGTCAGAAGCTTTTACAGCTATTAATATCATTTATGTTGGTAAAATGACAAACATTAAAATCTAAAATTGGTACAGATGATAGTACCAATACATTACTACGACATATCCTGAAAGATGTGCCTCAGCAAGTGGTACTCCAGGTCTATATAACATCACCAATTCTATACATTGGTTGAATGGCACGGTGGCTCAGTGGTTTGCACTGCTGCCTCACAGTGCCAGGGACCCAGGTTTGATTCCACCCTTGGGCAACTGTCTGTGTGGAATTTGCACATTCTCCCCGTATCTGCATGGGTTTCCGCTGGGTGCTCCAGTTTCCTCCCACGGTCCAAAGATGAGCAGGGTAGGTGAATTGGCCGTGCTAAATTACCCCGTAGTGTTCAGGGATGTGTAGATTAGGTGGGTTATAGGGTGATGGGTCTGGGTGGGATGCTCCAAGGGTCGGTATGGACGTGTTGGGCTGAAGGGCCTGTTTCCACACTGTAGGGATTCTGTGATTCTATGATACTAAAGTGCCAATTTGTGTGGATTCCCAAAATCTACCTAATAGATACCAATTGTCCAGCAATGACAGTTCGACCAGTATGCACATTCAAATGCATCGACTGTGGTGGAACAGATGATACAGTGGAAACAGTCACAGAGCTGAAATGCCTGTACCCAGACTGCTTTGACATGATAAACAATTTCAGAATGATTTAGTATTGCATCCTAGTATTAGTGCAATCTCACTTATTGATCCATTGAGGAAGTGCAGTTGCACGTTCAGGTTAGAGCAGAAATGAGATGAAGTAAAAGGAAATCATCCAGTAGGAAAACCACCATACAGATCAGTGCAGCTTCATCACAAATGGTTTAAAACAAAGATGGCATCGCAAGGATATGTCTGGAGCTAAGACACCTCAACCTTTAGATTCTTTGCCACACAAGAAATGAAGCATAGCTACTGCTTAGTCTATTTAGCAGAAGAGTCCCAGGAACGTGCAACATTTAGAATGTCATTTGGATGCTATTTTTCTGCTGGTTACCATTTGGGCTATTGGTAAGTCAAGACCTATTCCAGCAGCTCATGAATAGGATAATTTAAAATATGCCTGGCTGTGTTTGCATAGCTGACGATATTGCAGTCATGGGTAAGACAACGGCAGAATGCAATCACAACCCTCACTCACTAATATCACAGTGTGACCATGTAGATTGCCATTTTGTAGCATGAGGAGCAAGATCAGTATCAACCAGGTAAACTTCTTTGTATCTATTTACTCCATCTGCATGTTATAATCCCGTATGGTCTGAAGAAATTTCTGAGACATAGTGCAATGAGGGAATAAGTGATAATTAAGAGTTAATTGAATTGGCTGTATGAATATAGGGAGCTAGTAATCAGTGGGGATAAGTTTTACTGAGTGTGGCTAACTGAAATAAGACTCTCACGTGCAAGCATGGACTTGAATCCTGTTTAATTAGAATTATTTCATGGAGTCCATCCAGATCAAACTATTCAAACATACGTGACATATTCACAAGACATTAGCACTTTTATTTGCCATCTTGCAGTTTCACGCCTATTTATTTGACAAGAAGTCCATTCAGAAGCAGCTCATAAGTTATTTGAAGTGACCTGTCATAAACAGCTAATGCGTGCACTGCACCTTTGCAGAATCTACTTAAAAATTGTAAAGCTATAACTTGAAAGTCAGATACAACCCAGGTGCTAGGTTAATTGTATTTCATTCAGTGAGCTGACTGCCCAACCCAAACAACGACTGACATTCCCTGTAGGTTGCACATGTGTACAGCCGCTCCAATATTCGTACAGTTTTTGCCATTGGCTGCAAGACCATTATCTATTAATGGTCAGACAAAAGTGAAGAAATACTGAAAAATATTTGTTCGTTTTGGCCCTGCAAACACAAATGTGGTATATTACAATAATTCATTTTAAAGGGCAAACAAGTCCAAATAACAAACGCATTACACTAGGATATCGTGTGTACACCAAGTACATATAAGGAATTATTGCACAAGGTGGCTAGTACATAAATTTGTGTGCCAATCAGGAATGAATCAGGACATTTAACATGCGAGGCAGGCCTAATGGAGCAAGCCCAGAATTGGAGAGAACTTCTACAGCCGTCAGATGTTCCATCCACTACTTGGATGAAGGTAACAACAGACTTTTTTCAAATGAGTGTGAAGTCATTCCTTGGTGATCTGACAGGAGGAATTGCCATTGTATGTCAGGATGACATTCTAGCATACAGTAGCTCCTTTGAGGTAAAATTGCGGATCTGAAGCAAATCCTGAGTCACCTTCAAGAATGAGAAGTTAAATAAAAGACTTGAAAATGTTCTTTGTTCAAAAGTTAGTCAAGTACTCGTGTGGGATCATCTTATATGGGATTTATATGATGGAGGCTACAGAGGTATATGCAGTGGAGAACCTCCAACACAACAAACAGCAACTGTGGGAGACGTGAGAAAACGTCTTGAGTTGCTAGGATGTTACTAATAAAGTCCTAACTTCTCAAGTATTCCTGTAGCAACTGCAATAAAATTTCACTGAAGGCATTGAAAAGGAGCCCCTGCCAATAGTGACAAATCTTAGGGAAAAACAGTGAGTAAAAGCAATAGTCAAGTCTCATCATGCCAATGCATCAATTGGATAGAAGTCCCACAAAAAGGCCCTAGAGGTGTTGCTGAAATACCTTAGAACCAAATGTGGGTTTTCTCGACGATAAGGACCCTTTCACTCTGTTTACATATATTTTGAATGAATGCTGTGCCGTACCAGCAACAAAATGGGAAGAGGAGCGTCATAGGCTACATATCCCAATCATTCAGTTCTTCAGAGAAGCACTGCGGCTTGATGGTGGGAGACAGAGGGCAGTGTTAGAGGGTTGTTTTTTGGACTGGAGGCTTGTGACTTGCAGTGTTCCACAGATTTGGGACTACTGTCATTTATGAAAACAATTTGGATGAAAATTTAGGAGGCATGTTTAGTAAGATTGTGGATGACACCAAAATTGGTGGAATAGCCAACAGTGGAAAAAGGTTTTCTAAGATAAAAAGGGATCTTGATCTATTGAGCAAATGGGCTGAGGATTGGCAGATAGAGTTTAATTTGGATAAATGTGAGGTATTGCATTTTGATAAGACGAACAAGGGCAGTTAATGGTAGGGCCCTAGGTAGTGTTGACTAACACTACCTCAGGGGTTCCGGTACATAGTTCTTTGAAAGTTACGTAATTGGTAAACAGGGTGGTAATGAGGTAACAAGCATGGGGCTGTATTTTTATTTATTTTTTTTTTTTTCAGCTGGTAATGAGGTGTTTAGCATGCTTGTCTTCATTTCTCAGACCATTGAGTATAGGAGTTGAGGCGTCATGTTGAGGTTGTACAGGATGTTGGTGAGGCCACATTTAGACTACTGTGTACAGTTCTAGTCAGGCTGCTGTGGAAAGTATATTATTAAATTGCAGGGGATTCAAAGAAGATTTACAAACTGGGACTGGAGGGTTTGAGTCATAATGAGAGGCTGGATAGGCTGGGACATTTTTCACTGGAGCGTAGGAGGCTGAGGGATTACCTTATAGAGGTTTATAAAATCATTGGGGGCATAAGTAAGGTGAATAGGAAGGTCTTTTCTCTTGGACAGGGGAGTTTAAAACCAGAGGGCATAGGTTTAAGGTGAGAGGAGAAAGATTTAGAAGGAACCTGAGGGGCACCCTTTTCACACTGAGGATGGTTTGTATGCAGAATGAACTGCCAGAGGAAGTTGTAGATGTGGATACAACAATGAATAGACATTTGGACAGGGAGGTGAATAGGAAAGGTTTAAAGGGATATGGACCAATGGCAGGCAAGTTGGACTAACTTAGTTTGGGAAGCTTGTTGGCGTGGATGAGTTGGATCAAAGAGTCTGCTTCTATGTATGGCTCTGTTCATAGTGGCAGGGGACAATTCAAACTTCAATGTAAGGCTTTGACAATTCATCTTGATCTGGTGATTCAATACCCATGTAGTGACATATGCATTGCTCTTTGAGACAACTTAGCTGTCTTGCCGCTGATTGCTGTCACTCAAAATCAATACAAAATCAGCATCAGAATTAATTTCTTCATTCTCTTCATGTATGTTTGCTGTATCGTACATTGGTGTGAGCTGGCTTTTTGTTCCTTTGAATTGAGCACCATGATCAGTAATTACTCGGTATAAGCTGGGCTGCAGACTCATTCCAGAAACCTTTGCTGGTGGCTAGCCATTTGTATTTGGATTTCTAACTCACTCTCTGTCCAGTGTTCAGTTTTCATAGTTCTTTCTTGTTGCTTGCTCATGGTGTATCAAATCTCTCTTTCTCCTCAGCCTTTAAAGAAAAATGTTCCGTCTCTCAGATTGCTCAGTGAATTGGTTGCTGGACAAGGTTGTATGCACTTGCCTTCTGAGGAAAGGTTGTGCTGGGAACGAAAGTCTTTCCTCATGAATGTTGTAGGAAAATGCATTGATGTAACACAAAATCGTGTTTTATTGGTTGACACTGGATCATGATTGATTTGGCAGTACATACCATATGCTCCACTAGACTGTTTGAGCAAAAATGGAGGGGCAGGATGTGATATGGCTCACTCTCTACTTAATACACATCTTTAAATGATTTGACAGTGAACTGTGGGCTGCTGTCAGTCACTACCATTCCAGGACACCGAAAATAATGCTTAGGACAGCGGTTCTTGTGTTGTGTTCTTAAGTCTTCAAATTTCCCACTGTTTGATAAAGTAATCCATCACATGAATCTATTTGTCCCCTGCCGATTAGCCTAACCTCGGTTGTTGGTAAAATTCTAGAATCTATCGTGAAGGATGAGATTTCTAAATTCTTGGAAGTGCAGGGTCGGATTAGAACAAGTCAGCATGGATTTAGTAAGGGGAGGTCGTGTCTGACAAACCTGTTAGAATTCTTTGAAGAGGTAACAAGTAGGTTAGACCAGGGAAACCCTGTGGATGTTATCTATCTAGACATCCAAAAGGCCTTTGATACGGTGCCTCACGGGAGGCTGCTGAGTAAGGTGAGTGCCCATGGTGTTCGAGGTGAGTTACTGGCATGGATTGAGGATTGGCTGTCTGATAGAAGGCAGAGAGTTGGGATAAAAGGCTCTTTTTCGGAATGGCAACCGGTGACAAGTGGTGTCCCGCAGGATTCAGTGTTGGGGCCGCAGCTGTTCACTTTATGTATTAATGATCTGGATGAAGGGACTGGCGAAGCTTGCCGATGATACGAAGTTAGGTGGACAGGCAGGTAGTACAGAGGAGGTGGGGAGGCTGCAGAATGATTTAGACAGTTTAGGAGAGTGGTCCAGAAAATGGTTGATGAAATTCAACATAAGCAAATGCGAGGTCTTGCACCTTGGAAAAAAGAATACAGGCATTGACTATTTTCTGAACGGTGAGAAAATTCATAAAGCCGAAGTACAAAGGGGGCTGGGAGTGCTAGTACAGGATTCTCTAAAGGTTAACTTGCAGGTTGAGTCCGTGATTAAGAAAGCGAATTTGTAATGTTGTCATTTATCTCAAGAGGGTTGGAATATAAAAGCAGCGATGTGCTTCTGAGACTTTATAAAGCTCTAGTTAGGCCCCATTTAGAATACTGTGTCAATTTTGGGCCCCACACCTCAGGAAGGACATACTGGCACTGGAGCGTGTCCAGCAGAGATTCACACGGATGATCCCTGGAATGGTAGGCCTAACATACGATGAACGGCTGAGGATCCTGGGATTGTATTCATTAGAGTTTAGAAGATTGAGGGGAGATCTAATAGAAACTTACAAGATAATGCATGGCTTAGAAAGGGTGGATGCTGGGAAGTTGTTTCCTTTAGGTGGGGATACAAGGACCCATGGGCACAGCCTTAGAATTAGAGGGGGTCAATTTAGAACGGAAATGAGGAGACATTTCTTCAGCCAGAGAGTGGTGGGCCTGTGGAATTCATTGCCACGGAGCGCAGTGGAGGCCGGGACGTTGAATGTCTTCAAGGCAGAGATTGATAAATTCTTGATCTCGCAAGGAATCAAGGGCTACGGGGAGAGTGCGGGTAAGTGGAGTTGAAATGCCCATCAGCCATGATTAAATGGCAGAGTGGACTCGATGGGCCGAATGGCCTTACTTCCACTCCTATGTCTTATGGTCTTATGGTCTTAATGGGAGGGTTGGACTGCAAAGAACATTGCTTCTTACTCAATTGGTGGGACATTGATGTTTCAGCATCTCCACAGGACTGATCCCAGTCCTGACTGGCCAGTGGCAGGATTATTTCTTTGTAGGGAATGAGGCAACGTTTGTTGGGCACTCCACCAATTGTCCTGTTTCTTTTGACCGCGTTATGGGCCATTTTCTCCTTGAATGATACAAAGGGAGATATTGATTAATATAAAAGTGAATGGCACAGCTACCGGTGCTAGTGAGGGCAGAGAAAGGACAGTGGAGTGATCTGATGTTAACCTCGAACCGAACAAAGCACAGTCCAAAACAAGTCCTCAATGATGGTCCAGGTGAAAGTTATTTGTGTTATATGAATGGCTATGATGGTTGATTAAGATGCAGCAGTGAGGGGATCCCTATATGTCAAGAATTTCTTGATCTACCTTCCGTCAAGGACTGTGTGTCTGCTAATGTGCAACGGTATTCCCATGTTAAAAGATGTCCCACACAAAGGATCTAACTGGAGGAATTATTTCTATTATAAAACTATGCTAGTGCCGACAAATGCAATTATCTCCTTCTTTGTTGTTATCTGTTACCACAACATGACTCCCTCTCTTTCTGAGATTCTGAAAATAACTTCTTTTTTTCTCCAGGTAGCATTGCATTATATCAATATGTTGTTTTTGACCACATCTGAAGCTCAGACCAAATCATTCAGAAGTGCATCTTTGATCCCTCCCATAGTCCTAACTGTTTTCCTCCAGGTATTTGACAAATCTGTTTTCTTTCATCTGTTATTACCAAGGTTGACCAATACCTACTGCTTAAGAAACTTGTATTTATCTACTGCTGTTTCTGTTGAACCAACACGTCACATCATTACAGGGTGAAGAAAATGGACTATTACATTCAAATTGGCCCAACCACCTTCTGTTGCTTCATCAATGACCTTCCCTCCATCATAAGGTCAAAAGTGGGCATGTTTGACAATGATTGCACATGTTCAGCACCATTCGTGACTCCTCAGATACTGAAGCAGGCCATTTTCAAATGTAACAAGATCTTGGTAATGTCCAGGCTTGGGCTGACAAGTGGCAAGTAACATTCATGCCACATGAATGCCAGGCTATGACCATCATTAATAAGAGACAATCAAACCACTGCCTCTTGACATTCAATGGTGTTATCATCACTGAATACCCCAGCATCAACATCCTGAGAGTCATCATTAACCAGAAACTCAGCTGGACTCATCACATAAACAGAGTGGCTGCAAGAACAGGTCAGAGACTAGGATTTTCTGATGAAGGGTCTAGGCCCGAAACGTCAAGCTTTCCTGCTCCTATGATGCTGCTTGGCCTGCTGTGTTCATCCAGCTCCACACCTTGTTATCTTGGATTCTCCAGCATCTGCAGTACCTATTATCTCAGAGTCTAGGAATGCTGCAGTGAGTAACTCACCAGTACCTGCCCACCATCTACAAGGCCCAAGTCAGGAACGTGATGGAATACTCCTCACTTACCTGGATGAGTGCAGTCTCAACGACACACAAGAAGTTTGACACCATCCAGGCCGAAGCAGCTCGCTTGATTGGCACAACACCCACAAGCGTCCACTCCCTCCACCACAGACGCTGAGTAGTGTGTACTATCTACAAGATGTACTGCAGAAATTCAGCAAAGATCCTCAGACAGCACCTTCCAATCCCACAGTCACTTCCATCTAGAAGGACAAGGGTAGCAGCAGAAATATGGGAACACCACCACCTTCAAGTTTCCCTCCAACTCACTCGCCATCCTGACTTAGAAGTATATCTCTGTTCCTTCACTGTCACTGGGTCAAAATCCTGGAATTCCCTTCCTAATGGCATCGTGGGTCAACCCACAGCAAGTAGATTACAGCAGTTCAAGAAGGTAGCTCACCAGCACCTTCTCAAGGGCAACTAGGGATGGACAATAAATGCTGGCCAACAAGCAACGTCCATATCCCACAAATGAAAAAATTAAAATAAAACTTTCACTTGAAGTCTTCAGTATCTCCAAAAGACATGTGATTAAATTTGGCACTTCTGCTCAGAGCTACAACTTTTCACATGCTTAGACTGCAATTTTTTTTATTGAAAGACTCATGGAATGTGGGCACCATTCGTTGCCCATCCTCAATTGCTCTTGAGAAAGTGGTGGCGAGCTGCCATCTTGAAACACGGCAGTCCATATCCTACAGGTAGACCCAGGTGTGATTAGGAAGGGAAATGCAGGATTTTGAACCAAAGACCCAGATGACCCAGGTAATTATAGACCAGTGAGCCTTACATCTGTTGTAGGAAAAGTTTTGGAAAGGATTATAAGAGATAGGATTTATAATCATCTAGCAAGCAACAATTTGATTGGAGATAGTCAACATGGATTCGTCAAGGGCAGGTCATGTCTCACAAACCTCATTGAGTTTTTTGAGAAGGTGACCAAGCATGTGGATGAGGGTAGGGCAGTTGACGTGGTGTACATGGACTTCAGTAAAGCCTTTGATAAGGTTCCACATGGTAGACTATTGGAGAAAATGCGGAGGCATGGGATTGAGGGAGATTTAGCAGTTTGGATTAGAAACTGGCTTTCTGAAAGAAGCCAAAGAGTGGTGGTTGATGGAAAATATTCAGCCTGGAGTCCGGTTACTAGTGGTGTGCCACAAGGATCTGTTTTGGGACCGCTGCTGTTTGTCATTTTTATAAATGACTTGGACGCAGACATAGGTGGATGGGTTAGTAAGTTTGCAGATGACACTAAAGTCGGTGGAGTGGTGGACAGTGTGGAAGAATGTTGCAGGTTGCAGGGAGACTTGGATAAACTGCAGAACTGGGCTGAAAGGTGGCAAATGGAGTTCAATGCAGATAAATGTGAGGTGGTGCACTTTGGGAAGAATAATAGGAAGGCAGAATACTGGGTCAATGGAAAGATTCTTGGTAGTGTGGATGTGCAGAGGATCTTGGTGTCCAGGTACATAGATCCCTGAAAGTTGCCACCCACGTTGATAGTGCTGTTAAGAAGGCATACAGTGTGTTAGGTTTCATTGGTAGAGGGATTGAGTTCCGGAGCCGTGATGTCATGCTGCAACTGTACAAAACGCTAGTGCGGCCTCACTTGGAATATTGTGTACAGTTCTGGTCGCCCCATTACAGGAAGGATGTGGAAGCATTGGAAAAGGTGCAGAGGAGATTTACCAGGATGTTGCCTGGTCTGGAGCGAAGGTCTTATGAGGAAAGACTGAGGGACTTGGGTCTGTTCTCATTGGAGAGAAGAAGGCTAAGAGGGGATTTAATAGAGACCTACAAAATGATCAGAGGATTAGATAGGGTGGACAGTGAGAGTCTTTTTCCTAGGATGATGATGTCAGCTAGTACGAGGGGGCATAGCTGCAAATTGAGGGGTGACAGATTTAAGACAGATGTCAGAGGCAGGTTTTTTACTCGGAGAGTGGTAAGGGCGTGGAATGCCCTGCCTGCCAATGTAGTTAACTCAGCCACATTAGGGGCATTTAAACAGTCCTTGGATAAGCATATGGATGATGATGGGATAGTGTAGGGGGATGGTCTTAGATTATTTCACAGGTCGGCACAACATCGAGGGCCGAAGGGCCTGTTCTGCGCTGTATTGTTCTATGTTCTAAGACAGTGAAGGAAAGGTGATATATTACCAAGTCAGGATAGTAGATGTTCCAATGTGAGTACCTGTGCCCCACAGACTGAAAACCCATTCCACTCACACTAACATTTGATCCATGCATTCAACTCCTTATCTTTATTAACCCTATGCCAGTTTGCTCATGACTCAGGTAGTAATTTCAAGATTATTAGCTTGGAGATTCTGTTTTTCTAATTTAGCTGCTAATCGTTTAAAGTTGTTCAGCGAAACCACATTTCTAGCCTTAATAATGTTGGTACAACTGTGGGTGACAACCGTTGGATCCCTCTGCAAGTTCTTCTTCAGTTCTAAGTGGTCCTTAATCATGGCACCAGGCAGGCAACATAGCCTGCCACTCATAGCTGTAGAGAAGAGTACCAATCCCCTAATTATACTGTCCAGAGAAGAATAGCCATCCCAAATTATACTGTCCCTACCACCAGTATGTACCTCTTTCTTTGCCCTACCTCCCCCTCCAATCCTTTATTTGAGGGAAGATCTGCCATTGATCTATTAAGTATCTGTTTGCCCCATGATGTGATGGACCTTCTTTGTGCTGATTCTCCAGACAACAGCCAGATTCTGCCCCATGGTTTCCATACTTGGTACTAACTCTGCTCTTTGAAAGCTCCATCCGTCTCTCAAGAAACTGAGGCTGAATTAGACTATATGCAGTCATGTTTCAGTATTGTTCCAAGATGAACCTCCATCTGTATTGTCATCTCATCACTAGTCTTCCAATTTCCACCCAGGTAACATTAGCCTGCACTGCCTCAGTTTATACACTCCCAAAGCTCTCATCCATTTCTTTATTACCTTTAGCTTGGCTGTTTCCTAGCACTCTTGGATGGTCTCCTGCTTTCTATCCTCCATAAATTTGAACTGTGCTTACCAACCAGCCCTGTGCTTGCTGACCTATATTGGTGCCCAGATGAGGAATGCCTCCGCTTTACAATTTTTGATTTCAAATTACTATGCCCTCACCACTTTTATCTCTGTAATCTTCTTCATTCCTTCAATTCTGGCCTGTTGAGCTTGTAATTGTTTTGAATATTTTAATTGTTTAACCAGAGGAAGGATTTGTTCCCTTTAACAAAGAAGTCAGCAAACATGGGACATAGATTTAAAATGATCGAGAGAAGGATTAGAAGGGGTTGACGAGAAAATTTTTAAAATTCTGATTGTTGTAGGGATCTGGTAGCAATACCTGAAAGGCTGGGCGAGGCAGAAACCCTTGTCACATTTAGTAACCCTTTGCTGTTGAATTCTGTAACCTACTGGGCTACGGAGCATGATTTGGACAGTGTGATTAAGCATGGATTTTCAGCTAGATTGAAATATCTAAGATCATGAGGGACCTTGATAGAGTGGATGTGGCAAGGATGTTCTTTTTCTGGAGAATCTAAAACTATGAATCACTCTTTAAAAATAAGTGGTCACCATTTAAGCCAGAGATGAGGTGAACTTTTTTCTCCCCCTAAGGAATTGGGTGCCTTTGGAATTCCCTTCTTCAAAAGACACAGGCGCACGTGCACCATGTACTGCTTTAAATTGCACGTGCCCACATAGTGTGAATAATTTTTCCTTTAAAAAGTGCTTCAGAAACTTTTGTTACAAAGTAAAAAGTAGGAGGAGTAGACCATTCAGCTCTCCACACACACACCACCATTCAATGACTACATCAATATCATTTTCCTGCAGTATCCACATGTCCCTTGATATTATATAATTTGTAGAATCTGTCAATCCCAGTGCTAAATATACTGAATGACTGACCTTCCACTGCCCCGGGGTACAGAATTAAAAAGATTCACAACTAATTGAGTGAAGAAAATCTTCCTCATTGCAGTCCTAAATGTCCTACCCCTTATTTTGAGACTGTGTCCCTTGGTTCTCGTCCTTGCTGTCAGAGGAAACATTTTTCGCTATCTACCCTGTCAATTCCTGTAAGAATTTTGCATGTTTGAATGAGATAATCTAAATTCATCTAAATTCTGGACAATATGGGCCCAGTCTGTTTAATCTTCCTTCCTGGAACAATTCTTCTCTCCCAGGAATTTTTTGGTGAACTTTCTTTATACTCTGTCTGTGGCAAGTATATCTTTGCTTAGATAAGAATGCCAATACTGCACATGATACACAAGGTGTACTAATCCTCTACACATTACAGCAAGACACCTTCACTTGATATTTCAAACTTCAATAACTTAACTAATTTCAATAAACTCCAACAGTTTCAATATTAAAACAAGGTGTACATAAATTCATTGTTTTTTGTTTTACTTATTTATTCTGTGACTGGGTTGCTGGTCATTTGTCTTTAAGATCTGTCAATTCATGCGAATATTTTTCAAAATTATTGAAGATAAGCAGGGTAATAAATTTTAAAAATTGTGTTCAGATGAAATGTGTAGGTTCTGCCTGCATATATGAGTGAAGAAGAATGCATGTAAGAAGTAAAATAGGACTGCTGGTTATTTATAGACCCATTTGAGGTTTTCTTTTGAGTTCAGAGGGTTAGCTGAGAGGATTAGAATCTTTGGGACAGAGTTCCAGTGGGATAGCCACTTGTGAATCAGCTGAAATTGTGGGCCATTCCTCTGGTTGTAGGGAGCCATATAATATGTATGACAGTCTTTTAGAAGGAATTCAGAGTGTCTGATTGTAAACTCCTTAGCTGTAGTGGAGCAGCTAGGACAGCAAAAAAAATGCTGGCAAGGTGATGTTCAAGATCAAAGATCATAAGAGAAATTCAGTTTCTCAGCAAACTCATCAGTGAGAGGGGCCTAGAAGAGAAAGGCCACTGGGGTTGGGAAGAACCTGTATAAGGCCCTCTGCTCTGTCGGAGGGCTTTAAAAGCCTCTATCACTACACATTTATCTCCTACTTGATCATTTCTGGAAGCAGGAATAATTCAATCTAAAGTTTCTCACATCCTGATTTTAGAAAATAATTAGTTCAGCTTTGAACGAAGCAGACTTGGTGAGTTATGCTGATAATGATGTCAACATTCTAATTACTGACACTTGAGAGACATAGAGAGGGGGGAGGTCCTTCCTCATTCCAATTTGTGCTTTTTTTTCAAGTAAAGATTAGATTAGTTGCATTTTGAAAGAAGATATAAAAGCCTGTAATCACCTGTGTTTTGTTAATTAAAGCATTTACATTTCTTACAGCTGGGAAAGAGAGAGACAATCATCAGCAGACACAGATGTACATATCCTGGGACCAATCAAAATATGCCTATCAGATTTTTCCAGAGATCCGGTAGAAAACCCCGTGTTGCTAGATGTGGAATTCTGAGTTTGTGCTCCAGTCTATCCTCTACTCACTGCAGCCAGATCCATTCCTCACCCTCTCACCCACTTCTGCGGCTACTGATAGATTCCAGGAATATACCACTTCCACTGCAGTACTGTCAAATAGTAGGTTTCTCCTTTTACAGTTACATCGAGCACAAGATTATTCCCAAGCATTCACAAAGCCATGATTGTCACCCTGTAACAATGACAGGTTGCCCCTCCTCAACCAAATCTCATTCTCCTCCCTTCTCAAATAAATCCCATTAAAATTCACCAATGAAGACATTTTAAAGTGTAGTCACTGTTGTAATGAAAGAAATGTGCAACAAATTTGCACACAGCAAGCTCCCACACACAATAATACGACAATGCATAGGACTCCTGTAATAACTCTGGAAGCTCGATTTGAAAGGAACAACGTTTACTATTGAATACCAAATTAGAGTTGCTACTTGTGGCATACATAGGCTAGTCCCAGCCCAGGACAGATAGTTCTCCGGATCCATTCCTGCTTTATAAAGGACTCAGGTGATGAGTTCAATGCCCCTTACTAAGGGAATTCATACTCGGTGAACTTCATTAGTTAGTAATTTCCTGTGGACTTTAAAGGTTTATCACATCCCTCTCCTGCTAAGCCCGATGGATCTCCTGCACTCCTGTGACAATGGGGCCTCCTGCGTTGTTTCACTCATGACCTGTTGTTTTCTCAGTCTGTTCTAGGGAAGTACAATAAGTAGGTGAACACCTATTTTGTGAAGACCAATGAAGAATCACTGCAGGGGGCTCACCTGTGGGGGATTCCCAGTGGAGACGGTTGATGTGTTTTCTTTTGCAATCTTCTCCCCGGTTTTGACCATTTACTGTAGACGGTGTCTTTTTTTTATAAGGATAACTTCCAGGATCCCTGGAGAGCTGTCACTGAAGTTCCTTAAATAGACCGTATCTCCCCCAAGTAATTTTTGAGACCGAGAAAGCACTTCGATTTTGATGCGTTCCTTGGAGTTGGAGCCCCTTTTTATGGCTTTCACCTTCTCTTCAACAGGGAATAATCCATCCCTGTCAACCTTGTACCAGAGCTATGTTACCTAATTTACCTGGAATACAGTGTCCATTTTTTAGCCAGATGCCAACCTCAGAAAAATACCATAATACCTCCTCCTAACTCTCTTCATGTACCTTTGGAGTCACTCCTGAGTTTAAAATATTATCCAGATAGACTGCCATACTGGTTGCCCTTTGGATGTTCTCCAGTATCCTTTAATGGCGCAAGCTGAAGATACCCAAAGAGGAAATAAGTCCAAAGATGTGCAGGTTGGGTGGATTGGCCATACTAAATTACCCCATAATATCCAGGGATACTCAGGTTAGATGGATAATCCATGGTAAAATGTGGGATTATGGGGAAGGTTTAGTGGGTGTTGTGGGTCAGGTTTGGGAGGGTTGGTGTGTGTGGTGGCTCTCAGTCGGATGCTGTTTGGAGGGTTGGTGCAGACTCAATGGGCCGAGTAGCCGCTATCTGCTCTGTCGAGATTCTGTGATTCTGAATGTCGTCATACAATCCTTTGTAAGTATTTATATTACCATACTTCCTGGATGACCCCTAAAGCTTCAATTAGAGATAGGTATGGCTCATATTCAATTTATTAAGTATGTGACCGACAGCCAGCTTTTCATACCCTATGCTATGCATAGAAGTCTTATATCTGTCTAAGCAGGAAACTGTATGTTGACTATTAATTAATGATCCCCATAGAGACGGACTTGGTGGTCAGGTTTTACAACTGGGATTACTGACGTGGTCCATTTGGCAAATTGCATTAGGTATATGATGCAAAGTTCCTCTAGATGTTCCAATTCGGCCTCTCCTTTGGCATGTAAGGTATAGGGGACTGGTCGTGTCTTGAAATATTTAGATTAGACTTTCTGGGTGTACATAAATCTTGGTCCTGGCTTTTAAGCCTCTCTTGAAACGCTTTGGGATGTTTTCCAATGACTTTTTTATAAATCATGGTTCTCAGGAAGCATAAAGTAAGTAAGGAAAGTATAGTATAAGTGTTAAACCTGTAATGCTGCAATATGACAGGTGGTTTGCAGCCTTAGTGGTCTATTATCATATCCACCAGTTTGTCAATGAATTTTGACTCTGGGGTTGCTGGGTAGGTTAAACACTTCATGATTCTGAAAGTCAGGGCTGTCAGCAAAATGATTTTTTTGTCAAGTGGTCTTCTTCTATCCCAGTTGCCTGAAAAATATATCACATTTATTTGGCATACTGGGGTCAGTCTTTCATACCTGCATCATAGGTTTCAGTTTCCCAAAAGGCAGCATTTCCAATATTTTCCTGTCACAGTCTTACCGGGTTCATTGAAAGGCAAGGCTATCTAAAACTTCTTACTTTTGTTGCCTGCGTAATAATTCATGAAACCTGACCGGAAAGAAACATTGTTTACTGTTGAACACCAAAATAGAGGCACTACTCGTGGCATACATAGGTTAATCCCAGCCTAGTATGGACAGTTCTGACTCATTCCAGGTCCGCTTCACTTGTTTTTATTACTCCAAAGTACTATCACACGCAACTGAACAATTTTTCCCCAGTAAATCACTGACTTTTTTTGTTTTCAACTACTAGTCACTACCACTCAATCACTCAAACGGCCAGTTGAATATTTACATACAAAGCCCATTACAAGCAATGCGAACCATCAAAGTGAAGGGGAGAACAGAAAAGGAGTAAATCAGAATGGCATTGGACGGGAAGTAAAACACTGTACCCTCTGTGGTGCCCACCTCTCCAAGGCACCAAGACTGTCGGTGATAACCACATGCTCCCTCTCCAAGAACACCTGGGCACAGATGTAGCTGCGGAATAAAGGCAAATAGTCAGCAGAAATGACCCCCTCCACAGCCCACTGCCTAGACCTGTTAATAACCTGTCTGTTAGGTTTTTAGTATCTAGAAGTACTCTTACATGCAACTGACCATTTTTCTCCCATCAGCAAATCACTGTGACTTTTGTTTCTATTGACCGCCACCAGTAAATCACCCATGCAGCCAATTACATATTTCTCACACATACAAAGCCGGTTAAGGGCAATGCAAGTGTTTTTTTTTGTTCTTATAAAGTGTCTGCTTTTTTTCTCTTTACACTCAGAAGTGCTCTTACACATAACCAAACGGCTTTCCTACCACTGAACATGTCCTTCTTTTTATTTTAACTTAACGGCCACCAGTAAATCACCTGGATGGCCAATTAGAAATTCATATGCAAAGTCCATTAAGGGCAATGCAAATCATCAAAAATGAGGGAAGGGTAGGGAGAGTGGCAAGAGCTAAATCAAAATGGAATTGGCCTGATTTATTGATTTTTTTTTTTAAAAAATCATCCTGTCCAGATATGTTATAATTCACCTCTGGAGCAGATGGGACTTGAACCCAGGCCTTCTGGCTTGGAGGTAGGGGCACTACCATTACACCACAAGGCCCCTGTAAGGGTCTGCTTTATTTTGTTTTTAAATTAACCTGTTCAGCGATGTTATTACACACCACTGGAGCAAGTGGGACATAATCCTGGGCCTCCTGGCTCAGGGGTAGGGACACTAACAACGTGTAACAAGAGGCCTAATGGTCTGCTTTACATTTTTTGATTTTCTATATCCATCAGTGCTCTTAAACACAACTGAATAGCTTTCCTACCACTAAATCCCTGTGAGCTTTTTTTTGTTTTTAGCTATTGGCCACCACCAATAAATCATCTGTAGCCAATTAAGCATTTACATGCAAAGCCCATTATGGGCATTGCAAGTGTTTGCATTTTTTTTCCAGAAGTGTTATAAAACACAACCAAGCAACATTTCCACTACCAAATCGCAGTGACTTCATATGTTTTTAATTGTTAACCACCAACAGTAATCACCCATGCAGCCAATTAGAAGTCTGAGCCTGCTTTTTTATTCTCAAACAATTGAGTGACTTTCCCACTACCACAATCACTGTGACTCTTTCATGTTTGATTTTTGTTTTTCTTTCTAAACACGAACCACTATCAGTAAAATACCTGTTTAGCCAGTTAAATATATGTAAATATAGCCCATAATGGGCAATGCAAACTATGAAATGTGAGGAGGTAAGGAGCGAGGGAAGGAGCTAAACCAAAATTGAGTTGGAAGGGGAAACTGAATCTGCTTTATTTTTATCTTTCACAACTGAGCGACCTCCCCATCAGCAAAATCAAGTTGACTGTTTATTTTTTTTTGCTTTCTTTTCTAAACATGAACCAACACAAGTAAAACAAGAACCAGAGATAAAAGGTACTGCAGATGCTGGAGAATCCGAGATAACAAGGCGTGGGGCTGGATGAACACAGCAGGCCAAGCAGCATCATAGGAGCAGGAAAACTTGACGTTTCAGGCCT
>JAHRHZ010000147.1:897307-961664 GCA_024137785.1 Ginglymostoma cirratum | reverse complement strand
TGTTGTCTTTGACTCCAACATCGACTGTTCTTACTATCCCCATTTATGGGATGAGTCCAGTTGAGTTTCTGATCAATGATAACCCGCAGAATGTTGACAGTGGGGGTTCAGTGATGGTAGTACTGTTGAATGTCAAGGGGTAGTGGTTAGATTGGCATAACAAGCATTGGTCATAATGTGACATTTGTGTTGCACAAATGTTACTTGCCACTTGTCAGCCCAAGCCTGGATGTTGACCTGATCATGTCGCATTTGGACTTGGACTGGTTCATTATCTGATGAGTCATGAATGGTGCTGAACATTGAGCAATCCTTAGTGAACATCCCCACTTCTGACATTATGGTAGAGGGAAGGTCATTGATGAAGCAGCTAAAGATGGTCGGGCCTAGGACACTACCCCGAGGAACTCCTGCAGAAATGTGCTGGGGCTGAGATGACTGACCTCCAACAACCGCAACCATTTTCCTATGCGTCAGGTATGACTCTAACCAGTGAAGAGTTCTCCCCCAGATTCCCATTGATTCCAGTTTTACAAGGGTTCCTTGATGCCGCACTCGGTCAAGTACAGCCTTGATATCAAGGTCTGTTACTCTCACCTCACCTTTGGAATTCACCTTTTTTGTCCATGTTTGAACCAAGGCTGTAATGATGTCAGGAGCTGAGCGACGCTTGCAGAACCCAAACTGGTCATCACTGGGCGGGTTATTGCTGAGCAGGTGCTGCTTGATAGAACTGTTGATGACACGTTCTATCACTTTATTGATGATTGAGAGGAGACTGACAGGCCGGTAATTTGCCGGGTTGGATTTGTCCTGCTTTTTATGTACAGGGCATACTGGGGCAATTTTCCACATTGTCGGGTAGATGCCAGCATTCTAACTGAACTGGAAGAGCTTGGCTAAGGGAGCAGCAAGTTCTGAAGCATAAGTCTTCGCTACTATTGCCAGAATGCTGTCAGGGCCTGTAGCCTTTGCAGTATCCAGTGTCTCCAATTGTTTCTCGATGTCAGGTGGAGTGAATCGAATTGGCTGAAGACTGGTATCTGTAATGCTGGGGAGCGCTGGAGAAGATTGAGATTGATCTTCTACTCAACACTTCTGGCTCAAGATTGCTGCAAAAGCTTCAGCCTTTTCTTTTGCACTCGTGTGCTGGGCTTTTCCATCATTGAGGATGGGGATATTTGTCAAGCTGCCTCCTCCAGTGAGTTGTTTAATCGTCCACCACCATTCAGGACTGGACATGGCAAGACTGCAGAGCTTAGATCTGAACCAAAAACAAAAACAAAGTTGCTGGAAAAGCTCAGCAGGTCTGGCAGCATCTGTGAAGGAAAAAACAGAGTTAATGTTTCAGGCCCAGTGACCCTTCCCCAGAACTGATGGTGGCTGGGAAAACGTCAGTTTATATGCAGAAAAAAGGGAAGGGGAATGGGGTAGGGAGTAAACGATAGGATAGAGCCGAAAGAGAGAGGAGAGCAGTTGGACAGACAAAGAGTTGATAACGATCAGGCTAGGAGGGTGAATAGTTGTTAATGGGGACTAATAGTGACTAATAACAGGTAGTGTGTAAAGGCAGGCTATGTGGTAACAAGGTCTGGTGTATGGGGTAGGGGGCTGGGACATCGGAGGGTTTAGGCCCTAAAATGATTGAACTCAATATTGAGTCCGGAGGGCTGCAGGGTCCCCAAGGAAAAGTGAGGTGTTGTTCTTTTCGCTTGCATTGAACTTCGCTAGAACACTGCAGCGAGCCAGAGACAGGCATGTTGGTCAGGGAACAGGGTGGTGTGTTAAAGTGGCAGGCAATGGGTAGTTCAGGGTGTATTTTGCGAGCAGAATTTAGATGTTCTGTGAAGTGGTCACCTAGTCTACGCTTCGTTTCCCCAATGTAGAGGAGAAAGATTGTGAGGAGTGAATGTAGTGGACTAGCTTGTGGAGCATGCAGGTGAAGTGTTGCTTCATCTGAAAGGTATGTTTGGGCCCTTGGATACTGGGGAGGGAGGAGCTAAATGGGCAGGTGTTGCACCTTCGCTGGTTACAGGGGAAGGTGCGTAGGGCTGTGGGGTGGTGTTGGGGCTGAAGGAAGTGTGGACCAAGGTGTCCCGGAGGGAACTGTCCCTGTGGAAGGTGGACAAGGGAGGGGAATATGTGTCTGGTAGTGGCATCTTGCTGGAGGTGGTGAAAATGGCACCTGATGATCTTCTGGATGTGGGTGCTGGTGGGATGATAAGTAAGGACAAGGGGAACCCTAAGGCTGTTGCGGGAGGGAAGAGAAGGGGCGAGGGCGGAGTGCGGGAGATGGGTCGGACCCGGTTGAGGGCCCTGTCGATCTAGGAGCTGGGGAATCCTTGGTTGAGGAAGAAGGTGGACATTTCGGAGGCTCCCTTGTTGAAGTTGGCCTCATCTGAACATATGCGACGGAGACGGAGGAACTGAGAGAATGGGATGGAGTCTTTACAGGAAGTGGGGTGTGAGGATGTATAGTCCAGGTAGCTGTGGGAGTTATTGGGTTCATAGTGAATATTAGTGGCCAGTCTATCCCCAGATATGGAAACAGAAATGTTGAGGAAAAGAAAGGAGGAGTCAGAGATAGACCAGGTGAAAGTGAGAGCAGAATGGAACCTGGAGGCAAAATTGATTAAGTTTTCCAATTCCGGAATCCCTTGGTTGTGGGATTACTTAGCTCTGCCTATCATTTGCTGCTTATGCTGTTTGGCGTGCAAGTAACCCTGATTTGTGGTTTCACCAGGTTGACACCCTAACTTCAGGTATACCAGGTGCTGCTCCTCCCATGCCTTTCTGTACTCTCTGTTGTACCAGGGTTGATCCCCTGGCTTGATAGTAATGATTGAGTGGGAGATATGCTGGGCCATGGGGTTACAGATTGTGCTGGAGTGCGATTCTGCTGCTGTTGATGGCTTACAGTGCCTCATGAATGCCCATTCTTGAGTTGCTTGATCTTTTCCGAAGTCTGTCCCATGTAGCATGGCAATAGTGCCACACAACACGATGGAGGTTTTTCTCATTGTGAAGACAGGACTTCACAAGGTCTCGACAAGGACTGTGCAGTGGTCACTCTTACCAATATTGTCGTGGATAGATGCATCTGCAGCTGGCAGATTGATAAGGATGAAGTCAAGTATGTTTCTCCCTCTTGTTTGTTCCCTTACCACCTGCTGCAGACCCAGTCAAGGAGCGATGTCCTTAAGAACCTGACCAGCTTGATCAGTAGTGCTGCTGTTGAGCCACTCTTGGTGGTAGACATTGAAATCCCCCACCCAGAGTACATTTTGTGCCCTTGCCATTCTCAATGCTTCCTCCAATGTGGAGGCATACGGATTCATCAGCTGAGGGAGGATGGTATGTGGTAATCAGCAGGAGCTTGCCCATGTTTAACCTGAAGCCATGAGACTTCATGGGGTCTAGAGTCAATGTTAAGGGCTCCCAGGGCAGCTCCCTCTTGACTGCATACCACTGTGCTGCCATCTCTGCTGTGTATGTCCTGCTGGTGAGAGAGGACATATCCAGGGTTGGTGATGGTGGTGTCTGACACATTGTCTGTAAGGTATGATTCTGTGAGTATGATTACATCAAGCTCTTTCTTGGCTCATCTGTGAGACAGCTGTCCCAATATTGGCACCAGCCGCCAGATGTTAGAAAAGAGAACTTTGCAGGGTCGACAGGGCTATTTGTGCTGTTGTATTTTTCTGGTGCCAAGGTCGATGCCAAGTGATCTGTCCGATTTCATTTCTTTGAGACTTTGTAGCGATTGGTACAACTGAACGGCTTGCTTGGCCATTTCACATGTCGGCCAAACCAGGTGAGGATGGCAAATTTCCTGCTCAGAAGGACATTAGTGAACCAGATGGGTTTTTCCGACAATCGCCAATGATTTCATATTCATTAATAGATTCTGAATTCCAAATTTTTTTTATTGCAGTCAAATTCCACCATCTGCAGTGGCGGGATTCGAGCCTAGGTCCCCACAACATTACCTGGGTCTCTGCATTAATAGTCTAGCAATAATACCACTGGGCCATCACCTTACATTTAATATAACACCCTACAGTCTCTCACTTGACCACTGAGATCTGGATCTATAAAGTGTCTTGGGACTCTGTATATAGGATTCTGCTGAGGATGGTGACCATCACATTGTGGGACTGCCTAGGGACACAATCAGTGTAAGAAAGCCTAACTCAACTGTAGAAAATATTCACAAAACTATCATAGGATAGGCCCATAGTACTACAGTCTGTGGCTCAATGGGTATACTTACCTCTGATTCAGCAGGTCAAGGCTTCAATCCCATTCTAGATACATTACCACAGTAACGATGCTCCAATGCAATTCAGAAGGAGTATCACTGGCGGGACAGTACAGGGGGAGAGTTGAAACCAACAGAGCACTGTACTATTGAAAGTGTTATATTTCAAATGAGATTTAAACTCGGGCTCCCTGCTCTTTCATGTAGATGTAAAATATCTTACAGCCCTAGTGTGATGGCATGAGTCTTATTCCCAGTGTTCTGGCTAATATTTCCTCACTAAAACAGATTATCTGGTCATTATCACAGGACCATTTGTGGTAATTGAAGTTCCACAACAATTATAGAACCTGACAAATAGCGCGCATTCCTGAAAATATTATTAATGACAGCAGTAAGAAGCACTGAAATGAAGACAAACGTTTCACTTCTTAGAAAACCCTCATTCAAATTCCACTGAATAAACTTGAGACGTAATATAACAGTCTGCATTGTAATACTGAGGGAGTGCTGCACTGTCAGAGGTGCTGCTTATTTAATTAGATGTTAAAATCCAGTCCCATCTACCCTTTCGAGTGGATGTAAAAGATTCTGTAGTGCAGTTTGAAGAAGGGCAGGGGCATTCTCCCCTATATCCTGGCCAAAGTTCATCCCTCAAACAACCTTTAAAAAGGTGATCTCATTGTTCATAATTTTGCTATTTTTTGGACATTGTCTTCTGTGTTTTGGCTGCCACTTCTCCTGCATTACAATAATGGCTATAATTCAAGAGCACGTCATTAACTTGGGAGTACTTTGAGATGCCCTGAGACTCTGAAAGAATCTAAACTGATGGAAATTATGTACTCTATATTAGTTGTACAGTTCTCATATTTATCATCGTTGATTCAATACAAATTTATCATTTAATTACGTATTTCCTCCTCATGCTCAGCTGTTCTACTGTTTAACCCTTCAGTTGGTAATAATAGCAACATATATCTGCTTTTATGTGACTCTGTGTAAAGTTTTGAAGCAGACCAGTTCAGTGTTTAAGCTACTGGTGATACTATCTCCCTGTATGAAGCTGGGCAGTCTGAGGTTCTCAGGCTGTATTCTTACAGTAATTGAGACTCATTGCCAATATGCTTGCTCATTCCATGTGGGAAATACTTGGAATGGATCCGGTTAAACAATTAATACGCTGAAAGCAGAGAGCAAACCATTACCCGCGCAGATTAATGTTTCTCTGGAGAATGACAGAGCGGAGCTGAAGTGTGTGCGTGAATGGAATATTTTTCGTACAAAATGCAGTGAATTCTTTTCATCCTCAGTGCCTGCTTAGTAAAGTCATGTTGAGCTGACAGCAACCAGCCGTTTAATGAAGAGTATTTAAAGGAGACTGTTTGTAATCAGGACAGCACACTTCCATTTCAAATACATGTACCAGACTGCCGATAAAAGCTGCAATTTGCAGCAGTGGTAAGCTGCCATTCTCTGAAAAGCTTCTGTCTGGAGAGCTGCCTTATTTTCAGCTGAACACCTTCTGCTGCTTTTCACTCGTTCTTGGACTCTTACATTCAGATGAGAATTAGTTGGATTCATGTTTCTTGTTCGTTCAGTTAACAAAAACTTGCATGTATGGTGTTTGAAATCAGGAAAGAAAAAGGCGCTGTTGAGACTGGTCTCTGTCTTCTCGGTGGTCCTTGTCCTCTCTGGTCTCAGTTTTTTCTTGCTGCTGTCCCCCTCTGGCCCTTGTTCCGTTGGCCACTGCCCTTCTGGCTACTGACGAGCTGTTTGTCCAGAGGGAGGAGGGTAACTTCTTCAGGGTAAGCATCCTTAGAAGAGGCTTCGCAGTGGGGTTAAAATTGTATCAGAGATAATAGGTACTGCAGATGCTGGAGAATCCGAGATAACAAGGTGTGGAGCTGGATGAACACAGCAGGCCAGGCAGTATCATAGGACACCTCAGGAGATCTCTGTCCCACTGCAACTCTCTCATAATCTCTTCGGCCTTGAAACTGCTCGACCATGTCCTGAAGCAAACCAGGTACTACAGCCACATCACCTTTCCTGGCATCTGCCTACGGAACTAGATACGAATGGTCAGTCCTCAGTAAAGGGCTCACCTTTGTCCCCCTCCACCCACATATCAATGAATACCGTTCACGCTTGGATATTGAGCAGTTTTTCTGCCGCCTCCGCCTACTTGTCTGCCTCCTGTCCACCTATCCTCCCCTCTATCCGTCTTCTATCCACCTCCCCCTCTCTCCCTATTTATTTCAGAACCCTCTTCCCCTTCCCCATTTCTGATGAAGGGTCTAGGCCCGAAACGTCAAGCTTTCCTGCTCCTATGATGCTGCTTGGCCTGCTGTGTTCATCCAGCTCCACACCTTGTTATCTTGAAAGTCATGCAGTTTGATTTAGTGTGAGGGGGAATGTCGCAGGTCATTCTCTCATCCCAATTCAGTAGCGTCACTCAGTATGGCATGACATGAACTTCTGATGCTAGCACTGTCAGACAGTCTTTTTTTCCTCAATTAAATCCACAAACTATAATCCATTGTGAGCGATGCATAACATTCTTCAATAATGTTCAAAACCAATCACTAGAAAAGCACAGGAAAAAGCAAAGTAATATATAATCCACATTTAAATAAATGCCATTTAGAAATGCAGACATAATATTTAAACTAACTAATGGTGGAAATTTTTTTGTGTACTCTGTCAGTATAACTGTTGTGTGATAATCCAAATTCTTCATATGTAAGAAACTCCATTACAGCCAGTAACAGTATAGATATATACCACAAGCACAGTGCTAAATGTTATTGTAGCGATGTCCATGGAAATCAATAACTTAAAACAAATTGAGTTGCAGATACTAGCTGAAAGAATGAAATGTCAGAATTTCACATTTTAAGATCTCTACTTATGTCCACTGTAATAAGTAAATATCTATTAACAGGACACTGAGGGAGACAATAAGTGGTAGCTATAGGCTAACTGTTCCAGTACAGCCACAGCACTGGCATTTATCCAACAATCTGGAAAATTGCCCAGGTATGTCCTCTACATTAAAAAAAAAGCAGGACAATTCCAACCCAGCCAATTACTACCCCATCAGTCTATTCTTGATCCTCAGTAGGGGTGGAAGGAGTCATCAATGAAGCTACAAACAGCACTTGCTCGGCAATAATCTGCTCACTGATGCCAGTTTGGGTTCCACCTGACTCCCCAAAACCTTTTTACGAAGTCAGGAGTGTGATGGAATAAAAACATTGTAACTCTGCCTGCAGCCCATGGACTGCAAAGGTTTAAGAAGACAGCTCACTGCCATTTTCCCAGTTGCCCAATGAGTGCAGCTCCAACAATACTCAAAAAGCGCAACACCATCAGGAGAAAGCAGCCCACTTGATTGGCCCCACATGCATAAATATTCAGTTCCTCTATCACTGGTGCTCAATAGCAACAGTATGCACCATTGACAAGAAGCATTGTAGAAATTCACCAGGGCTTCTAATACAGCACATTCCAAACCCACAACCACAACCATGCAGAAGGACAAATGAAGCAGATACATGGGAACATGAACACTTACAGTTTCCCCTCCAAGTCATTTACCATCCAGATTTGGAAATATATTGCTGTTCCTACAACCTTACTGGGTCAAAATCCTGGAACTTCCTCTGTGGCAGCATTGTAGGACTACCTGAAGCACATGGACTGCGGTGGTTCAAGAAGGCAGCTCACCACCCTCTCTTCAGGGACAAATAGGGATCAGCCAATGATGCCCAGATCCCGTGAACAAACAAAAAAGGTTACCTTACCATTGGTCATGGTAAAATGTTAAAGTCCTTTATAAAGGATTTAAGAACAGAACATTTAAAAATACACTATATAATCAAGCAGAATCAGCATGAAAGGGAAATCATACCAGTCATATTTATTAAAATTCTTTGAGGAGGTAACAAGCAGGATAGATAATGATGAACTAGTAGATATAACATATTTGGATTTCTGAAAGGCATTTAACAGGGTACCATTCCTAAGGCTACTTAATAAGATAAGATCCATGATGTTGGGAGGAGTATATTAGCATGGTTGCGTATTGGCTACCTAATAGAAGGCAGAGAGTTGAGATACAGGGGGCATTTTCAGGATGGCAAAATATAACAAGTGCGATGGAATTTGGGACCAGAATTATTTACAATATAAATGATATAGATGATGGAAGTGAATAGACTATTGCAGTGTTTGTGGATGACCCAAAAATTAAGGGGAAAAGCAAGTAGTGAGGATGACACAAAGCATTTACAGACAGACGTGGACAGGTAAAGTGAGTGGACGAAAACTTAGCAGATGGAATATAATGTGGGAAAGTATGAGTTTAGGCACTTTGGCAGGAAGAATAGAAGAACTGAATATTATTTAAATGGGGAAAAGACTGCAGAAAGTTGAAGAATTTGTGGGCCCTTGCCCTTATACTTAAATTACAGCATGAAATAACACTGTTTCTTGTTCTGTGCCAGCTGAAAAATCACACTTCAAAGCTTTACTTTGTCTACACAAAGGACAGTGCATTAATTTTTTCTAGATCAATCCATAGAGATTCTTACCTCCCAAACATTTCTCAGCTGGATTACTTTCATACTTAAACAAATCTTAATGAGGTTCATTTTTTTTCCCGTTTAGCCAAAGCTAGGTGGCTGTTCCCGCTTTGTTTTATTTTTCAACAAATTTGTTTTCATTTAATCTGAGCGCAGGCTTCCATGCACACTCCTACATGGGGGAATCACAGGAACTTTTTTTTTGACTTCAAGCTGTTCTTTCTCTGCCAGATTCAAATTCAAAATTATTGTCTAGGAAAGCCTGCAACCTGATCTTTATAACGTATTCTTCTGCTCTCCACCCCATTGCAATAAGAATCATAGAAGCCCTACAATGTGGAAGCAGGCCATTCAGCCCATACTGACACTCCAAAGAGCATCCCACCGAGACCAACCCTCCTACCCTATCCCTGTAACCATGACTAATCCACCAAACCTGCACATCCCTGGACGCTATGGGCAATTTAGTACGGCCAGTCCACCTAACCTGCACATCTTTCGACTGTGGGAGAATACCGGAGCACCCGAAGGAATCCCACGCAGACACTGGGAGAGCATGCAAACTTCACACTGACAGTTACCCGAGGGTGGAATTGAACCCAGGTCCCTGGCAGTATGAAGCAGTGGTCCTAACCACTGGGTCACTGTGCTGCCCATAATCGCGTGTACCTTGTATCCAGGGAAATACTAATTAGCTCCTCCTTGAAAACCCTTATGTCTTTCATCACGGAATTACATAGACTATTTGAAGCACAACCTGACATTGTCGACAATTTCCTGAAATTTTGGAAACACTGGGTCTCACTGTTAATTCAGAGGCTGTTACCTTTGCCTTCAAGCATAAATAGCTTGTGCCTTCTTCTCAATAAACTAATCTAAGCTTTCCTTTGATCTTCAATTTTCCAACCAAACACCTGTATTGTCAGGCAGGCTGCAAAATAGGTGACATTACCTTTTGCATTTTACCCTAAATTTTAAGACCTAGTCTGCTGCTACCATGACCCAATATTAGACAATGACAGACCAGTACCCAGTGTTATACATTGACAGATCTCTAATCATCAGTATGGTGTCCAAGTGGTCTACAGTGACAGATCAGTGCCATCAGTACTGTTTGCCAGTATTCCACAATGATAGAATTGTTCTTGTTAGTACTGTACCCTAATGCTACGCAGTAATTTGCCTGTATCTATCAGTATTGTAACCCAGTGTTATCCGGCGATAGCCCCACCCATTTGTGCTTTACAGCAGTGTTATATAGTGATAGACTTGGGCCACTATTATTGCAGCCCAGCGATACACAGACTGTACCCATCAGTACTGTACCCCTGAATTATGTATTGATAGATCTGTGCCAGCAATATTGCAATCCAGTATTACACTAAGAGACTTTTGCCCATCAGCACTGTACCCCAAAGTTGTGCAGTGCAACCACTGTACTTATCTAGTTTATCCAGTTCAACTTCTGGTCAGTGGTAATCCTTGGGGTTCAGCCACGGTAATGCCATTGAATGTCAATGATTGAATTCTCTCTTGACAGAGATGGTCACTGCCTAGCACTTGTGCAGCACAAATATTACTTGCCACTTATCAGCCAAAGCCTGGATATAAATTGTCCTGAATATTATGCGATTATCAACGATCATAGCCACTTCCAAACTTTTATGTTGGACAGAGGGTCATTTATGATGAAGTTGAAGATGTTTGGGCCCAAAATTCATGCAGCAATGTCCTAGGGCTAAGATGAGTAACTTCCATCAACCACAGATATCTTCCTTTGTACTAGGAACGATTCCAACCAGCATAGAGTTTTCATTGACTCCAGCAGGACCCTAGTGCAATCCAGTCTCTCGGTACCTTCATTATTATAATGAAGCAAGTATCTCAAAATGAACTTTTTTAACCAAAGAACGTTGAGGAAAGTTTTTTTTCTAATCAGGTAACGTTATTTTTTGAATTGCAAAAAAAGGCAGCTTTGAATTAAAGGATTTTATTTTATTTGTAATGGAATATCGGTATTGCTGACAAGACTATCATCTCTAATTGCTGTTATGGAGATAGTTCTCCATCATCTGGAACTGCTGAAGTCTCTCTGGTAACTGTAGCAGGTTGGCATAGCTGAGTGATTAAGAGTAAACAATGTTGTGGATCTAGAGTTACATGTAGGACAGACTGGCTACGGACAGCAGATTTCCATCCCTCAAGGACATTAGTGAACCAGATTTTTTCTTTCCAAGCTATCACCGATTGTTTCATGGCATCAGTACTGGGACTACCTTTCAACTCCGGTTTAGTCTAAATTCCACTAGCTGCCATAGTAGGATTTGAACCTGTGTCTCCTGTGAACATTAACTTGGGTTTCTGGATTGCTCATCCACTGAGATATCCATTACGCCTCTATCCCCTTGGTTTAGAGTGATTAAGATTCAAGAGTGTGAAACACAGGGAACGTTTCCTGAACTAATCTCTGAATATAACTGATGGAATATGTCTTCAGAAAACACTTGTCATGCTGTGAAAGGCTTTTCTGATTAAATATTTAGCAGTGTCCAATTGTGGAGCAAGCTCCCACTCTGATTATGGCTGACTCTCAGGTTAGATTGAGAGTGGGCTAATTAGAAAAAAGTCTCAACAAACAAGACTGAGTATTAGAGAGGAGATATAGCATAGATTCTCAGGTCCCTAATGAAGTATCAGCTAATCAGTAAATTGTAAATGTCCTGATTGTTGATTAGTACTAATGTAATGAGATTCCAAATCTTAGCAAGTGGCATTTTAATCTGATGAGAGCGAAGGTTGTGTGCAAGGAGTGCCATGAATAGATGTAATTAGTGTTGGTGGTGAGAAATCAGGTACACTTTTTCTGCACAGTGATGATTCTAATGCTTATTTGTAATTTCAAAAACGTTACCATTTCCCCCTGACAGCTTTGACCCTGTAATACTATTTATGGCTTGTTGATAGTTAATAGAAGTATAAATAACATTTCTTCAATAATGGCTGTGAGCTGGTGCGAAAACAGTAATCGAAAAGTTTAAGTTTTGGCTGAATCCAACATTGAGACCCGTACCCACTATTATTGCAGCCTCGTCCATTGTCATACACTGTACCCCAGAATTAGATGGTAACAGATGTGCACAAATATCATATTATAGTTTAACAGACTGCCATTTCTGTACTGCAGTGCTTTATGCTGATGTATGAGAATTTGAATAGTACTGTATCCTGTGTTATATAAAGACAGGTGTGTTCCCATTATTCCTGTCCCACAGAGTTGTAGAGTTACAACCTGTATCTAACTAGATATTAAGGGAAAATTGATAGATTGAGAGAAATTATTTTCACTAGCTAGACGGTCTAGGAGTAGGACAAACATTCGGAAAACAGGAGTCTGACCTTTCAGTGAAATTAGTGTTCATTTCTTAATAAATATGCTGTTAGATGTTTGCAATTCTTCCTTGCAAGGTAGTAATTTATACTCAATCAATTGTTACTTTCCAAATTGACATTGAAAGATTTTTATTATCCGTAAGATTTAAGAGATATAGAACAAAGGAGGAATATGGAGTTATGTCTGTAATCACCTGTAATCTCAATAAATGATAGGATGGGCTCAACGGCGTAACAGACCTGTATCACTGGACCACATGGCTACATTCTCATACTTGCATTTCATCTTCATGTTTTTAACTATCTGAAAGCCAGCACTTTCCCATCTCTCCAGTTATGAAGAAGTCATACTGGACTTCAAACTTTAAATCTGCTTCTTTCTTCACAGATGCTGCCAAACCTGCTGAGCTTTTCAGCACTTTTCCTTAAATAAAATAATCTGTATAACATTTTGACCACTTTATTTACCTATCCTATGACCTCAGGGATATGTAGACTTACTCTTCAAGGTCCCTCTGTTACTCTAAATTTCTCATAATATTGTGTTGCCTTATTTATTACTCCCGAAATGCACAACCTCGCATCTCACCAGATTGAATTCCATGTGACAATTTTCTGCCCACCTGATTAGGCAATTAATGTCCTCCTGCAGTCTTTAGCTTTCTTCATCACTATTAACTACAACTTTTGTATCAACTGTAGATTTCTTAATCATGCCTACAATTAAGTCAAAGCCATTGACAACTATCATGATCAGCGAGGAAGTCAGTACTGAGCACTGTGGACCCCCCAGAAATATTTTTCCAATCAACCTGTTTAGAAATGTTATTAGGAGAAAGCAAGAACTGCAGATGCTGCAAGTCAGAGTTGATGCACACCCTAAACACCAACTTTCCTGCTCCTCTAATGCTGCCTGACCTGCTGTGTTCCTCCAGCTTCACTGTATCAATACAGAAATGTTATTACACAACTCTGAAGCAGGTGGAACTTGAACCTGAGTCTCCTGGCTCAGAGGTAGGGACATTACCTATACACCACAAGAGCCCCAACGCTGCCCGCTAGAAATGGCCTCCCAGTTACAAAAGCATCTGATTACAATTGTTCTTTACATGTTGTCACTTTGCAAATGTTGGATCCAACTTCTGTTTTCCCTGGGCACCTATGCTGTTTACAGTCTGTCATATTGGAACTTGCCAAATTCCTTGCTAAAATCCATATAGATCACATCAAATGCTCAGCCCTCATTGATTCTCCATGTTAATTACTCAATAAGTTCAATCAAGTTTGATAGACATTTACTTTCCTTCACAAATTTATGCTGACTACCTTTGATTAACCTGTGCCTTTCTAAATGATGATTTATACTGTCAGAACATTTTCCAATAGTTTGCCCATCGCTGAGGGTGGCCTGACTAGTCTGTAAGTACTTTGCCTATCTCTTTTTCCTTTTTAGTCAGTGGTACAGTGGTGACAGTCTGCCAGGAGCCAGACAGGATTTGTAAATGGTGATCAGAACTTTCATTATTTCTTCCCTGTTCTTGCTTAACACTCTGGGATACTTTCATCCACATCTGGTGATCCACTTACAAGGGTATTAAAATCCTTAATAATTCCTTGTGCACAATATTTATCCTATTTGATACTTCACATCCTCTTCCTTATCCACAACAATTGCTTCATCACTTTTTCTTTTGGATGGAAAAATGTTAACATATTCATTAGAACTTTGCCCTCGTGTTCTGCCTTCGCACACAAGTCAAAACCAAAAGAACTGCGGATGCTATAAATCAGGAACAAGAGCAGAAGTTGCTGAAAAAGCTGAACAGGTTTGGCAGTATCTGTAAAGAAAAAAATCAGAGTTAATGTTTCCGGTCCGGTGTTCTGAGGAAGGGTCGTCACCAGACCTGCTCAGCTTTTCCAGCAACTTCTGCTCTTGTTTGCACACAAGTTTTTTTTTTGTGGTTTTTAATTGAAGCTACATTTTCCTCAGTTATTCTCTTAGCTTTAAGTATATATAGTAAGTTTACGTTTTCTTTGATCTTACTTGCCAATACCTTTTTAGATCCTCACTTTGTTATTCATCCCCCTGATCTTTTGTCTTCACCTGCCTACCAATCTCCTTTCTCTATACCCATCCAATAACCTATCCTCTTGCCAATTCATTTTTTCTCTCTCCCCACTTCCTAAATTCCTGCTCTCCTCCTACCTCTGATTTCCTACATGCCTGCACCCCGAATGACTTTGAGTTTCCCCGTCCAGTCTTCTGATTTTTCACTTCCCTTGTCCTGAACCACAGTCTGCTGTCTGTGTTGGGACGAATTACAGGAAACAGCTAGCAACAGGCATTAATTAGACTGCATCGTGTTAGCATTTTAAATGTATCAAGGAATATTCATCAAGGCAAAATGAAACTCTTGATGGATTAGATTCTAAAACATTGCTTTATTGCATCTGATTCTGACAGATCTTGCATTGGTGATACACCCGTGCGTTTGAGTAGAAGCATGAAAGAAACATACTCTTGAAGACTAGAACAATCTTTATTGAATCTTGCACTTGGAATACAACTTGCACTGAAGTAAGGATTCTACCCCATAATCAAAGGGTCTCTGTCCAATTTTGCCTGACATTCATAAGCTACTTCCTGTCAAAATACCAGGCAATAGGTGCCCTCCAGATTCCAGAAAATAGCGAGCCATCATGCAATACTGTCCTCAAGTGAACCATCATACAATGCTCTCCTCCAGTGAGATTTAATACAGTGCTCCCCTCTGGTGAGGCATCATGGGGTGCTCCTGTGTAGTGAGCCATCATACAGTGTTCTTGTTCAGTGAGATTTAACACAATGCTCTCCTCTAGTGAGCCGTCATGCAGTGCTCTCATACAATGACTCATCATACAGTGTTGTGCTCAAGTGAGCCACCAGACAGTGCTCTCCTCCGCGAGCCGTCAGAAATCTATTAAGGCATTATTCAGTGTGATGAGGTGCTGGTATCTAGGAATCATTGCATCCAATAGAGTTAACCAGGAAATTATTACCACAAGGCACCACAGGGTGGAAGACAGAGGGTCGTGGTGGAGGGTTGCTTTTCAGACTGGAAGCCTCTGACCAGCGGCGTGCCAGAAGGTTTGGTGCTGGGTCCACTGTTTTCATTATTTATAAAAATGGTTTGGATGTGAAACTAGGAGGTATGGTTAGTAAGTTTGCAGATGACACCAAAATTGGAGCTGTAGTGGAAGCCAAGAAGCTTCTCAGAGCACAATGGAACCTTGATCAGATAAGCCAGTGGGCTGAGGAGTGGCAGATGGAGTTAAATTTAGATAAATGTGAGGGGCTGCATTTTGGAAAGGGAAATCAGGACAGACTTGTACACTTAATGGTAAGGTCCTGGGGAGTGTTGCTGAACAAAGAGAACTTGTGGAGTGCAGGTGCATAGTTCCGTAAAAGTGGAGTCTCAAGTAGATAGGATAGTGAAGAAGACATTTGGTATGCTTGTCTTTATTGGTCAGTGCATTGAGTATAGGAGTTGGGAGGTCATGTTGTGGCTGTACAGGACAATGGTTAGTCCACTATTGGAATGCTGCATTCAATTCTGGTCTCCCTGCTATAGGAAAGATGTTGTGAAACTTGAACGAGTTCAGAAAAGATTTGTAAGGATGTTGTCAGGGTTGGAGAGTTTGTGCTATAGGGAGAGGCTGAATGAACTGGGGCTATTTTCCCTGGAGTGTCGGAGACTGAGGGGTGACCTTTTCAGGTTTATAAAATCGTGAGGGGCATGGATAGGGTAAATAGACAAGGTCTTTTCTCCAGGGTGGGAGAGTCTAAAACTAGAAGTTATAGGTTTAAGGTGAGAGGGGCAGATTTAAAAGTGGGTGGTGCGTGTATGGAATGAGCTGCCAGAGGAAATGGTGGAGGCTGGTACAATTACACATTTAAAAGGCATCTGGATGGGTAAATGAATAGGAAGGGTTTAGAGTGATATGGGCCAAATGATGGCAAATGGGACTGGATTCATTTCAGATATCAGGTTGGCGTGGACAAGTTGGACCGAAGGGTCAGTTTCCATGCTGTCTATCTCTATGACTCTAAGATAGCAACAGATGTTTTGGATCTTGTTATGGTAGCTATTGAGGACTTTCAGGCCAACTGTTTGACAACACATCTGCATGTAGTATCAGGGTCAGTTGTTTTTCCTGTTCAGTGGTGAATCAAAAATGATCAATAACTTGGGCATTGTAACAGACGTGACATAAGTGATAATAATACATTTAATTTTGAAATAATTATGAAATTAACATGGTAAAACAACAAGATTAATGTGACAGGATTCAAAAATGGTCGAAAACAGGAGAGGAGCTGCAATTATAAAGCAAATTTGAGAATGGTAAACAGCTGTGAATAAATTTCTGACAAGGATTTAATAAAGTTTTGGTTGGAAAAAGTGTAGATGTAGTAACATTGAGATGTCAGGTTAGAATACATTGAAGAGGCTTAAGAGAATGAAAATGCTACATGAACTGACTCCACAGAGGTCTGCATCCCATCACCAAGTCACCCTTTATTTTCACATGAACAGTCCTTGACATTACTGCCTCATTCAGAGTCAGGTACCACGGTCTCAGTATCTCTGACACACACCCTTTTTATATGTCAGTCAGGGCTCCCTAACTGGACCAGATTAACAGCCCCAATCAGGGAACTCATATTCAATGAGGTCCAGCTGGCTGACCTCATTATAACCACTACATTCTTCCCCCTCTAAGTTCATGGACATAGGCTGGCTCCATTCCTTGGAGAGACTCTTGGGACATGTAAGCACTGTGTCACATTCCTCCGACTTGGAGTCCAATACAGGTGGCATGTAACGCACGGGAGATTGCCTCTTTTGCCAGTAGAATTTCACTCTGTTCTTCCGGCGACAAAGACAATGAGGCAGCTACTTCTGTCATGTCCATCTCGAATTAAGAGGACTTGACAACGCTTAATAGAGATGATGAATCCACAGGTTCAAGCAGTATTTTTAACTGTTCGTAGACAACATTTTGACAACAGTACTGAAGACTTGTGCACCAGAACTTACCATGCCCTTAGCCAAGCTGTTCCATTACAACCACAATACTGGCAACTATCTGGCAAAGTGAATGATGCATAGATATGTCTTCTACACAAAAAGCAGGACAAATCCAACTCAGCCAAATACCATCCCATTCGTCTACTCTCGATCATCAATAAACAAATAGAAGTTGTCATCAACTGTGCTGTCAAGCAGCACTTGCTAAACAATGCCTGCCCACTGACTGTCAGTTTGAGTTCTAGAGGACCATTTAGCTCCTGACCTTATCATAGCCTGATTTGAACGTGGACAAAGCAGCTGAATTCCAGAATTGAGGTGAGGGTGACTGCCCTTGACATCAAGGCCGTATTTGACTAGGCATAGCATCAAGAAGCCATAGCAAAACTGGAACAAATCGGAATCTGGGGAAAACTTTACACTGGCAGTAGTCATAGGAAGATGGTTATGGAGATCAGTCATCTCTTTTCTGGTAAACCTCTGCAACAAATTCCTCAGTGTAGTATCCTTGATCCAGCCATCTTCAGCTACTTCATCATAGAACTTTCCTCCTTCATCACGTCAGAAGTATGGATGTTCACTGATGACTACACAATGTTCAGCATAATTCGTAACTCCTCAGATACTGAAGCAGTCCTTGTTCAAATGCAATAAGATCTAGAAAATATCCAGGTTTAGGCGGAAGTGGCAAGTAGCATTCGCAGCACGGAAGTGCCAGGCAATGACCATCTCCAACAGGAGACAATCTAACCATCGACCCATGATATTCAATAGCATTATCATTACCAATAGCATCCAAGGATTTTGCAGCACATCGGCATCTTTCATTACAATGCTGCTGCAAGGACATTTCATGCCTAGGTTCGGGCACCCATCTCATGGATTGACCATGCTGCACCTCAGACCTCCTTGCTTGATGTCTTCAAGCTGTCTTTGCATCTGTTTGTGTACTCGTCGCATCTCTGCCTCATCATGCCATGCTTTACAACTACCTTTCCTTCTTACACTTTGCCACCTCAGCCAGATCTTAAACACCTTCAATACTTCTGTCTTGCCATGCTGTTTAGCACACACATAAAGCCAGGTAGCTTGTCATAGTTGTCAGTAGTCAACAGTCAAAGGGCTGGACATTTGCTGTACAATACTGCCCTATGTTAATCTCACACCTGTACCAGGTTCCAGCAGCATATTCTGTAAATATACTCCATCTGTGTCAACCAAATGGTTATGTCTCAAAGCCCAACGAGAAACTCCTCAGTCAAGTGAAGGGGCACACCTTTCACAGTAGGTGAGCAACAGCCTCTGAAAGAAATAAAAAGTTCAGAACAACAGTCCTTACAAACTAGTCCATGCCGACAGCTAGCCTCCAGCCCCCACTGGGCCCTGACTCCATACTGCACCAGGCTTCATCTCGAGGCTGGGAGACCACTCTGGAATCATCTCGAGGCCAGAGCTCCATACGGAGGCCACACCAGGCCGCTGACAGACCACCACGCTGGACCGACAGATCGCCTTGCTAGACCACCGAGAGACCGCATGCCATGTCCCTTAGAAGCTGCCAAGCCGAGTCCGCGCTGAGGCTGGGAACTCAGGACATCACGAAGAAGAAAGAAAATAAATACAAAAGAGGGAACAAAAGAAATGGACGGAGCGGACAGGCTCCGGCTGAGAATTCTTACTTTGCTGCCATCTTCAATATGAATGGTGAATCAGGCTTGATCACACCACACAACATCGGGAATCAATCCCATTCACACAGTGATGTACTAACAATGTATTGCGGCCTGGAAAGATTCACCCAGGTTGTCAAAGTAGCAAGCATCCTCCAAAAGCCTGCACATGGTGCAGGACTAGTCACTTGACATCTTGGACCATAAAACGTCGTTTAGGGCTAAGGATGGCTAGGGTCTGCATCTTCATTCTTGTAGTTGTAGCTAGAAAGGAATCTATTTACGTAACTGATAACGAACAATGAACATATATTTACAAAAGTAGGAATGTATTTAAAATGCAGCGCCACTCATACAGCCTATGTTCCCTGAGAAGGTTGTTGTCGTCTTTTCCCTTTGCTGTGTCTCGGTGCAGTTAGAAGGACTGCAGCTGGGGTGGAGGGAGCCTGTCTCACAATGGAGCCTATTGATGTTGGTGTTTTTATTGGGAGACTCTGACAGTATTTGCGGCCACAAGGCCCAGATGTTGTGAGAGCGTTCTGCCAAGAGGCAAGCTCATGCTCATCAGCTTGAATTACACAGGGTAGGGTGGCAGTAAGGGTGAACGTGGAAGGCCTAGCCACCTGTGGTGTGGAGACTTCTGGGTGGTCTGGGTGCTCGGAATGTGTGTGTACTGCCACTGCCCTGTCTTCTAATGAGGCAGAGCACCTGGATTGAGTTCAAGATCCCTTATCTCCCTATGACCTTGTTTTTGTTGCTGAGCACCACTGTGTAGAGAGATAGAATGCATGTATATTCAGCAGACCTGGCTCTCCATAGTGCCTGACAACTTGCCTATGGAGGCAGCCAGATGCCTGCATGCCAGTGGCAGCATGGTACAAACAGCATAGGTACAAACTTTAGATCAGTTTGCTGTGTGCCTTCGTCAAACCTGCCACCTGATCCTGTGTTTTCTAAATGACACCAGTGTAGGTGGTGTAGTGGACAGTGAAGAAGATCTCAGAATGCAATGGGACCTTGATCACATGGGCCAGTGAGCCAAGGAGTGGCAGATGGAGTTTAATTTAGATAAACATAAAGTGTTGCATTTTTGTAAGGCAAACGAGGGCACGATTTATAAGCTTAATGGTAGGGCCCTGGAGAATGTTGCCAAGCAAAGAGACCTAGGGGTGCAGGTGCACCCTGAAGGTGGGATTGCAAGTGGACAGGAGTTTATCAATTCTTCTTTGAAAGCCACAATTAAATCCAGCTCTACCATACTGTCAGGAACTGCAGGCGACCTCCCAACCACTTACGAGTTACTTGAGAAGATTCTGAGGGATAAGATATGAATGGAAAGATAGGGTTTGATTAGGAATGGTCAGCATGGTTTCATGCGTGGGAGATCATGCCTCACAAATTTGTTAGTGTTCTTTGATGGAAGTGACCAGGAAGGTTGATGAGGGTAGGGTGATAGACGTAGCCAGTACAGATTTCAGTAAGGCCATTGATAAGATTCCACATGAATTAGAATCCCTACAGTGTGGAAACAGGCCCTTCGGCCCAACAAGTCCACACCGACCCTTAGAACATCCCACCCAGATCCATCCCCCTATAACCCACGCACCCCTGAACACTATGGGCAATTTAGCATGGCCAATCCACCTAACCTGCACATCTTTGGACTGTGGGAGGAAACCGGAGCACCCGGAGGAAACCCACGCAGACACGGGGAGAATGTGCAAACTCCACACAGACAGTCATCTGTGGCTGGAATCGAACCCGAGACCCTGGCGCTGTGAGGCTGCAGTGCTAACCACTGAGCCACCGTGCTGCCCCTTAGCTGCTCTGGAAGGTTAGGTCACATGGAATCCAGGAAGAGCTGGCAAATTGGATACACAATTGTCTTGATGGTAGGAAACAGAGAGTAATAGTGGAAAGATGCTTGTCGGACTGGATGCCTGTGACTAGTGGTGTGCCTCAGGGGTCAGTGCTGGGCCCATTGCTGTTTATGTCTGTATCAATGATTTGGACGAGAATATACAAAGCATGGTTAGTGGGTTTGCGGTTTACACTAAAACATGTGGTACCATGGACAGTGAGGAAGGTTATCAGAAATTGCAGCAGGATATTGATCACCTGGGGAAGTGGGCCAAGAAATGTTAAATGCAGATTAATATAGATGTGTGAGGTGTTGCATTTTGGAAAGTCAAATCCAGGTAGGAGTTTCATGGTGAATGGTAGGGCCTTAAGGAGAGTAATGGAACAGAGGGACGTTGGAGCTCAGGTGCTCAGTTCTCTGAAAGTAGGGTCACAGGTAGACAGGGCAGTGAAGAAGGCTTTTGGCACACTGGCCTTCATCAGTCAGGGCATTGAATATAGAAGTTAGGAAGTTATGTTGCAGTTGTACAGGACATTAGTGAGGCTACACTTTGGAGTATTGTGTTCAGTTTTGGTCTCTTTGCTATAGGAAGGCTGTTATTGAACTGGAAAGGGTGCAGAAGAAATTTACAAGGATATTGTCAGGACTCAAGGGACTGAGTTACAGGGAGAGGCTGGACAAGCTAGTACTCTTTTTTAGAGCGTAGGAGACTGAGGGGAGTTCTTATAGAAGTGTGTAAGATCATGAGAGGCATGGATATGCATTCAGTCTTGTTCCCAGGGTTGGGGAATTGGGGACTAGAGGACATCAGTTTAAGTTAAGAGGGGAAAGAATACGTGGAAACCTGAGGGGCAACTTCTTTGCATTGAGGGTGGTACACATATGGAATGAGCTGCCAGTGGAAATGGTTGAGTTGGGTACATTAACATCATTTAAAAGGCATTTGAACGAATACATGGATAGAAATGGTTGAGAAGGATATGGGACAAGTGCAGGGAAATGGGGTTAGCGTGGACGGAAATTTTGGTCTGCATGGACGAGTTTGGGCTGAAGGGCCTGTCTCTGTGCTTTAGGACTGTATGATTCTATCTATGACTCTATACTCCTTAAGAAAGTTTTTCTTTGTTTGTCTTTTCTTCTTTTGTCAATCACTTTAACATTTTCTTATCTACTATCTAGATATTTTGTGATATTAAGTTCTTTCTGCTGTCCTTGGTTCTCTCAATGGCTCATGACACATGGGGCAGACAAAGCAGATGTTTACACTTTACATGAGATAGTAGGAACTGCAGATGCTGGAAAATCTGAGATAACAAGGTGTAGAGCTGGATGAACACAGCAGGCCAAGCAGCATCAGAGGAACAGGAAGGCTGACGTTTCGGGCCTAGAAACAGGGTGCTGCTGCTTGGCCTGCTGTGTTCCTCCAGCTCTACACCTTGTTATCTCAGATTCTCCAGCATCTGCAGTTTCTACTATCTCTGTGTAGAAATCTTTCCCACTTACTACCTGCCATAGGAAAATTGGAAGTATAACGTTATAAATGCATGCTCCTTGGCCATTAAGTCCTGGACTGGCAATAAAATCCAGAGCTTCTGGCTCCAAGAAGAGACATTACCCACATGCCGCAAGACTTCATGACTTTGAGACCATGATAAAACTCTCTGTTAACCTGTACTTCTCTAAGGCGAATAACCCCAGCAATCCTGTCCACGACAGTCCTTTAACCCTAGAACTACTTGTCAAAGTCCTTTCTGCACTGTCTCTAATACCTTCACATCCTTCCATCCTTTCTGTACCCAGAATTGGACAAAATACTCCAGTTTTTTTGTGCAGGTGCATCATAACTTCTTTGATTTTATGCACTATGCCTCTGTTTTTAAAGCCCAGGACCCTGCAGGCCTTGATAACTACTTTCTGAATCTTTGCTGCCACGTTCAATCAATTATTCATACATGCTGCCAATTCTCTCTATTCCTGCACCCATTTTAGAATTACACTCTTCAATTCTACACAGGCCATTGTTATTTCAGGGTTTGTTGATTTTGTACATAGTGTGTACTAGGTGAATGGGCATGAATTGATGTGGAGTCCTTTGGGGCCTTGGGACTGGATAGGGATCATGGGTTGTTATGGAGATTGCACCAGGGGTAATGTGAGGCTTGGGAAAGACTTTCTCAACTTACCATTCAAATAGTTTCCGAATCCAGACAATCAGTTTTTGAGAAGCTGGCATCAGTTCATTAAAGCTGCTGTGGGCTCGGATGCCTATCACTGCAATGGGAGGCAGTTGCAGAGTGGTAGTGCCAGTGGAATTAGCAATCCAGAATTCAAGCTTGACGTTTTGAGGACTTAGACTTGAATCCTGCCATTTAAGCTGGTGAAATTTGAATTTAAAAAAAAAATCTGGAATAAAAAGCTAATCATGATAATTTAATTACTGTTGATTGTTTTAAAAGCTCAACTGGTTCAGAAATGTCTTTAGGGGAGGAAATCTGCTGACCTTACTTTGTTTGGTCCACACATGACTCCAGGTACTTAACTGCCGTCAGGCGCTTTGGGATGGGCGATAAATGCAGTTCTAGCCACATCCCATGAACAAATAGTTTCTAAAATTTTCTACAGTGGAGCTGATCAGGTCAGAATGCAAGGTGCGGGCTTGTTATCTACACTGCCAAAAATTAGAGGTGCTAAAATTGGGTGTAGGAATCCCAGATTTGAGTCTGTCCACCATTTTCAAATTGCTCCCATGTAATTCAGAAACAATGTTTAAATATTCAACAAAATGATTGATTTTGATTGATTTTATTGTCACAAGTACCAAAATACAGTGAAAAGCTTTGTTTACAAGCGGTACAGGCAGACCACAGCACACAAAGGATGTACAGATAAGAAAGACTTAGAGACATACAGGTTACATTGCAGGATACATTATTTGAGGCTAGAGTCCGTTCATCAATCTGATAAAGACCGGAAAGAAGCTGTTCCTGAACCTGCTTGTGCATGTGTTCAGACTTCTGTATCTTCTGCCTGATGGAAGAGGTTGTAGGAGGTCATTACCTGGGTGCGATGGGTCTTTGATGATGTTGGTCGCCTTTCCGCGGCAGCTGGCTGTGTAAATAGAGTCCAGGGACGGAATGTCGGCTTCCATTATGGTCTGTGATGTGCGCACCACCTTCTGTAGTTTCTTACGGTCCTGGGCAGCGCAGTTGTCACACCACGCCATATTGCACCCGGCCAGTATGCTTTCAATGGTGCATCTGTAGAAGTTGATGAGGGTCGTTATGGACATGCCAAATTTCCTGAACCGCCTGAGAAAGAAGAGGCGTGTTGTGCCTTCTTGATTGTCGCATTTACATGGTAAGTCCAGAACAAGTTGTTGGTTATCATCCCTTCAAGGAGCATGATGTTCTTCACTCTCTCAACCTCGGTTCTTCACTCTCTTAACCTCAGTTCCATTGATGTATATGGGGGTGTGTTCTTCTCCTTTCTTTCTGAAGTTGATGATCAGTTCTTTAGTTTTACTGACGTTGAGAGATAGATTGTTTTCATTGCACAACATCACCTAGCTCACTATCTCCCTTCTGTATTTTGACTCATATTTGTTAGATATCTGTCCCACTACGGTGGTGTTGTCAGCGAACTTGTAGATGGTGTTCATTCAGAATTTGGCAACATAGTGTACAGGGGGTACAGTTGTACAGTAGGGGGCTGAGGATGCATCCTTGGTAGGGGGAGCACTCTGGTGTTGAGTGTTATTGTGGAGGCGGTGCAGTTACCTATCCTCACTGTTTGCGACCAGTGGGTCAGAAGGCTGAGGATCCAGTTGCAGAGGGCAGAGCCAAGACCAAGGTCACATAGTTTTGAGATCAGTCTGGATCTCAAAAATATGAATATATGTGTGTATATAAACAAATATATGTATAAAATGAGAAATTATTAGGATTATGGGGCTAACCGTGTGACAATTGGTTACTTGTCCAATTTGGATATGTTCGTGGATTACAGATTGTCAACTTGTAGCTATGATGGATGTTCAATTTTGATCTGAATGGTTCTGCTGGATTAGCATGTGTAAGCTCAGTCTCTGGTACAGCTGGGGTCTAAGGATCACCAAAGTGAGAGCTGCAGGTCTGTACTGCTATCAGTTTTCCTAGTCAGCTTTTAACAGTTTATCCATGTGCGTCCAGGCACATAGGTCTGAATAGCTTAATTAATTGCACTGTCAATGAAAATATCAGAGGGGCAATGACAGCACCTGTTACTGGTGTTTTGGAAAGCCTGGTGATTGGATCTGAGAATATTTTCAGTCTGATTAAGAGACAGTAGGAACTACACAGATTGTGAATCCATCTGTCTCTGCTTTCTCACTTCAGCCTAAGGAAAACAATGAAATAAAAACATATGAGAGAACTGTGAAGGGGTGAGGGAGATTTGTCAGTGCAGTGTCACCTCAAGCAATATTAAAATTCATTAGAAACGGGGCTTGGTTGAGTATCTGGTTCTCTGTCCTTTGATGTTATAGTTGACTAAACGTGATTCGTTTCACAGTGTGCATTCATGCACAATTACCTGTTCTTGTGTTTAGATCAAGGAATGTGAGTTACATTTCAGAATTGTGCTCATTATTAACACGTAAGATTCTGTAATGAGATTTCCCAGTACATGCTGCCTTCCTGGATCCTAAGGCATCAGGTAGTAACCATGGCCTATCTCCTGGTCGGGCTGGAGGTTGATTTTTACCATGAGCAATGTAATCATTCAATGAAAAAAGGGGATCTATTAAAGAAGAATTAAAATTCTGAAGGGTTTTGAAAAATCAGGCACAGCCGTTTGCAGTTGGAGCAGACCCATTATCTAGATGTCTGGATTTTAAGATAATTGGTAAAAGTATAAGAAATATCATTACAATGGCTGCTATGAGCTGGAATGTGCTACCAGAAAGCACAGTGGAAGCAAATTCAATAAGAACGTACAGAAGGGTCATTAGGTAAGCAGAAAATTTATAGCTGGAATTGTCCGAATGCGTTTTGCCTGCTACTGTAAATGCAATGGCTAGTATGAAATGGTTAGTAATATGCTGGGAAGTTGGTTAGCTCAGTTGGCTGGATGGCAAGTTTGCGATGCAGAGTGACGCCAACAATGTGGGTTCAATTTCCTAATTGGCTGAGGGTACTATGAAGGTCCTACCTTCTCAACCTTGTCCCGCACCTGACCTTCAGGTTAAAGTTCGTCGCCAGACGTTTCTCTCTAATGAGAAAGCAGATCTCTGGGACTGTGGTGATTTTACCATTGCAATGACTGTAGTTCAATGTAGCTTGAACCCCTGCAGATTGCTTAATTTCGGAGCCGTACTCTAGACGTAACAGGAATGAGTGATGAAGAACTTATCTTACATTTGAGGGTTAGTGATCACAGTAACCTAATATTACCATTTGTAAGGAAATGTCAGATAGTTTATTGAGTTTGTTCGGTAACAGCAATTAGATATGATGCATTAATTAATTGGACAAAGTATATAACCATGGCAGTTGAGGATGGGTCATTGAGACCTGAGGACAAACAGGCTATGAGCAGAGAATATGTTGTTCTTGTTAAAGTTGTGAGGGCAGCTTGCCAGTCAAAGCGTTAGGGAGCGCTTCCCTGGGTCTTCCTCCTCCTCCTTCTCCTCTTCACCTTTCATCTGGAGAAACAGTTCCTTAATATGGACTGCTGCCCACAATGCCTACCTGGTGAAGATTGCCCTCTGCCCCTGAGCACTTGCTGACATACTCCATTTCTAGGAACTGGTAGCTTACACTGAGTCGATCAGTTGTTTGAATCCTTTCAGCCAATGATCATGGGCAGCCACTCAAAATTGGATGAGTTTTGTCACCTTATCCACTTCCAGTTGAAGGTTAGTTTTCATTCTTTCTAAGAACAAAAACCTCTTATTTTCTCAAACACTGCATTCATATTAGGATAGTGTGGTGCCCACTGAATCTTTTATTTATGTTTGTAGAGGCCAATTACTATGGTAACAGTTAAATGAGATCTCATGCTACTCTGAAAATACTAAATATGGAATATGAAAAGAACTCAGTTTTAAAGGAGACCCCAATTTCCAAAACTTCCAGAATTCATAAAGGGACAGCAGTTGGTTACAGGTAAGATATTGCCCATGGTTGGTGATTCTAGAATCAGGGAGCGCAATTTCAAAATAAAGGGTATGCTACTTAGGTCCAGATGAGGAGAAATTATTTTACTCAGAAGTGGAGAACTTTTGGAATTCTCTACCACAAAGGGTTCAGTCTTTATATATATTTAAGGCAGAAATTAACAGATTGCTCCTTAGCAATGATGTACTGGATTATGGGGATGGAATGGGTAAAAGGCATTGAAATATTCAATCAGCCAGCCATGATTATACTGAATGGCTGGGCAGACTCCTGTTCTTATGTCTCTATATGTGAGAATGCCAAAGTAACCCCAAATTAGTCAAGTCTCTAAAATGATAAAACAACCTTTAGCATATAGACACCATGTCTCCAAATAACCTTACATGTCGGGTAGGGGGATCTCTAGTCAGCCACTCCATCAATGTCCCTTCCCTCTGCATTCTGGTTGACTTTTGACGCTTCAATTGCAGCAGCAAGCCTTTAAGCCAAATTGCTAGCTCCATTCCAGCCTGTCAAATCTTACGTCCAAAGTTTCCCATACTATAATTTTTGAACAAAACATGAGTATTATCTCTCATGCTTTGGAAAATCTCAGATTGTAACCCATCCTTGATGATGTCTCTTAAACATCCATCAATCAAACTCCATCTCATTGACTGCTCCATGTAAAGCTATTTTAATGTCCTGTGTAATATGCAGGTCATGGGGTTAATACAGTAAGGATAATTCCTCTTTTGAAAAAAAAGTCATCTTTGGCATGAACATCTAGGGGCAGAATGGTATCCAGTCAAAACACAGCTGGATTATGACATCCTTGGGAAAAGGACTAAAATCCATTGGTATATAACACTGCTACTGAGTACATAATTGATTAATTTTGACATAATCAAAGCACAATTACTCATGGGTTGAAGTTAAAGGTTACAAAGTAAGAACTCATTTCAAGTTTACTTAAAGATTAAAACAAAGCAGAAACGAGATACAAAAGACTTATTTGCAAAAGATTAGCAATTTTTGCGGTAGGCCTACGGTACTGGTATCTACTTTAAATGTTTAATTGGCTTTTGACTGTGTCTTGAAGTATATCACTCATTATAGAACTAACTTAGTTGGAGTATCATAGTGTATGTAAGCAACATGAAATTAGCATTCCAGAAAGACGTTTGAAGCTAGCTGCCAGAGTTTTACTACTTTGTCTGAAAAGCTGTTGCTGTTTGGATTTTCATGGGTGAAAGAATTATTTATTTATTTGTTGAAGACTTTCAAATGCAGCCTCTTTGCACCCTCAACAGTACCTGTCCCTCCACCTATCTTTGTGTCATCTGCAAACTTAGCAACAATACCCTCTGTTCCTTCATTCAGATCGTTAATGTACAATGTGAATAGTTGCAGTCCCAATACTCACCCCTGCAGAACTCAGTGGCTGTCATCCTGACAAAGATCCCTTTATCCCTACTCTCTGCCATTTGCCAATCAGCTAATCCTCTATCCATTCAAATATCTTGCCCCTGACACCATTGGCTGTTACCCTATTCAGCTGCCTGTCAAACCCAATTTTAAGTCCTCCCCTGAATAAAAAGGCCCAATTCAATGAATTCTCGGTGTTTAAAAAGGCAGCTGTAAATTAGTGCCACTACTTGAGCTGCGGGCCTACCCATTTGACTCTGTCAATGGTAATGAAATGTACCTGGAAAATGAAGAAGCCCCTGGCAAGATGGTAGTCAGTCTTGTATCATCCTTCCAGACTCTGCCCTTCATGTCTGCTGATAGTCAGGGTTTGCTGAGTTCTGTAGACTGGCAAACAGAAGCAAATTTATGCATCTATCACTGGTAATTGGATTTGAGGTAATGGTGATGCTGGCCTGTACAGTTTAGAGGGGAAGATCAATTAGAAAATATTTGCAATACACCAGTTTTAAAGCTATATGCCCACCATTATGTCATAAATAATGAACTCTGAGCCCTATATGAGAGATTCTGAGAAAATCTTGTAGCATCAAAATAGACCAACCAAATTCCCACCAGTCTACTACCCACCAGAGTTCTTGTCTGATCCCATAACCTTTAATTGCCTTGTTTTCAATTCACAACTCAAATCTCTTTTAAAATACTTTTTTACCAGGTTCTGTCTCAACTCACTGCCACCTGGGAACGGAAGTAGATGTACATTTGACACAATAGAAGATGTAAGGGTTTGGATTATTGCTTCTGAGTTTGGTGGGGTGCACAGATTTCCTTCCTAGATTCACTCTTCCACTGGTAATAATATATTTTAATCGAACCAGGATGATAATATGATAAATTGCCCTTGAGAATATGCCAGTGAGCTGCTTTCTTGAACTGCTGGAGTCCTTGTGTTGTAGGTCAATATCGCTGTCGTGGAGGAAATCACAAAATTTTGACCCACTGACATTGAAGGAATAGCAATGTATGTCCATGTCAGGGTTGGGAGTGGCTCAGAGGGAAACCTGCCAAGTGATGGTGTTTTCCCATGTATCTGCTGCCCTTGTCCTTGTAGATGGGAATGGTCTTAGGTTTGAAAGTTGCTGTATGAGGAACTTTGGTGAATTTCTGCAGTGCATCTTGTAGATGGTACAACACTACTCGTGTTGAGTGTTGCTGTGTGAGGAGTGAATGTTTGTGGATGTGTTTCGAATCAAGTAGGCTGCTTTGCCCTAGATGATGTTTTTGAGTGCTGTTGAAAATGCTGTCATCCAGGCAGGTGGGCAGTATTTCATCGCACTCTTGGTTTGTATCTTGTGGATGGTTGACTTGCTCTGGGGAGTCAGAATGTGAGTTACCTGCTGCAGGATTCCTAGTGTCTGATCTGCCTTTGTAGCCACTACATATATATATATATAAATATATATATATATATACACACACATATATATGGCTAGTCCAGTTGAGAATTCAATGATGGTAACACTGTGGAACATCAAGGAATGATGTTTAGATTGTCTAATACTAGGGATGGTCATTGTCTGGCATTTGTGTGGTACAAATGTTAGTTGCCAGTATTCAGCTCAAAGCTGGATATTGTCCAGGTCTTGATGCATATTGATGTGGAATGCTTCAATATTTGAGGAGTCGTGAGTGGTGCTGAACAATGTGTAATTCTTGGTGAACATCCCCACTTCTGATGTTATCATGAAGAGAATGTTGTTGATTATGCACCTGAAAATGGTTAGGCCTAGGACACCACCCTGAGCAGCTCCTGCAGAGATGTCGTGGAGCTGATTTGACTGACCTGTAATAAACGCAACCATCTTAGTTTGTGCCAAGTATGATTCTAGCAGCAGAGTGTTTTCCTGCTGATTCACATTGACTTCAGTTCTGCTAGGGCTCCTTGATGCCATATTTGGTCAAATATGGCCTTCATGTCAAGGTTAGTCACTCACCTCACCTCTGGAATTCAGCTAAAAACCGGAAGAACTGAGGATGCTGTAAATCAAAGTTGCTGGAAAAGCTCAGCAGGTCTGGTAGCATCTGTGAAGGAAAAACAGTTAACGTTTCGGGTCTGCTGGTCCGTCTTCAGAACACAGACACAGAATTCAGCTATTTTGTCCTTGTTTGAATAAAAGCTGTAATGAGGATACTGTGTGCTTTACTTACTGCTCTGTTTACTTGTCTTGACACTTCAAATGATATCTACACATATGTGCCCAGGTTCGTCTGCTCCTGCACCCACTTTATAATCATTCTTCCTATAAAAATGCATCACCTCACACCTCCCTGCATTGAAATTTATCTGTCACTTATTTACCTACTCTACCAACCTCTCTACACCCTTCGAGAGTTCTACACTGTGTTCCTCACAGTTTACAATTCTTCCAAGTTTGGTGTCACTTGCAAGCTTTGAAATTATCCCCTGCACACCCAAAATCTGGATCATTAATATGTTCGAGGAAAAACCAGGGTCCCAATACTGACCCTTGGGAACTCCACTACATACTTTCCTCCGGCCTGAAAAAATATCCATTGACCATTACTTTCTGTTTCCAATCACTCAGCCAATTTTGTATCCAATGTGCTATTGACCCTGTTATTCCATGATTTATAACTTTCCTCGCAAGTATGTTGTATGGCATTGTATCAAATGCCCTCTGAAAGTCCTTGTACACTATACCGAGTGTTACCCTCAGTGACCCTTTCTGTTACTTCTTCAAAAGACTCCAGCAGGTTTGTTAGACATGACTTGCCCTTTAGAAATCTGTGCTGACTTTTCCTAATCTACCTACCTTTTCCCATTTAACTACTGATTCTATCTTGAGTAATTGTCTCATGAGGCTTCCCCACCAGCAAAGTTAAACTGATTGGCGTGTAATTGCTGGTTCATCCTGAAAACCTTTCTTGAAAGAGGCTGTAATGTTTGCAATTTTCCAGTCTTCTTGCACCTCTCCTGGGTCTAGGGAAGACTGAAAGATTGAGACTGATGACCCTGTAGTTTCCACTTTCACTTCCTTATAAATCTTTGGTTGCATCTCATTCTGTGTCTTGTCAGTGCCTCGTCAACTTTAAGTAATGACAATCTATCCAACACTTCTCCCCTATCAGTTTTGGACCTTTCTAGTAACTGAGTCCCTACTGTGTCATCATGGTCTGGGTTACTCTCTCTCTCTTTGGTAAAGACAGATGCAAAGTGTTCATTTAACACCTCAGCTATACGCTTTGCCTCTAGGTGTCAATCACTCATCAGCCCTACTGTCCCTTTTGCCACCATTTTAATATTTGTATGGCTGTACTTTGAGACACCTCTTCATGTTGGTTGCCAGTCTTTTACATAATTCTTTGCTTGTTTGTTTTATCACCTCTCCTTGAACCTTTAATATTTCTCTTAATTGTATTTTCCATCTGAAAGTTGTTATAAGCACACTTTTTCATCGTGTTAATGTCTGTATATTAATTTCTATCTCTAGACAATGCCAAAATAGATTTTTTTTAACATCACAAAATTAAAATGAGGCAAATATGGGTAACAAACTATGATCAATCACCTCACCACTTCTCCTGGAAATTCATTCCACACACAATACTCTGTGGAAAAAGTTGTGCCTCATGTCCTTTTTTAAACCTTTCTCCTGTCACCTTAAAAACATACCCCTTGGTTTTGGACTTTCCCCCCTAGGGGAAAAAAGAATACTCCTGTCATTCACCTTATCAATCCCCCTCATGATTGTAGAAATCTCGATAAGGTCACCCCGTCTTTCTAGTCTATTTTTATACTTCAAACCCTTCATTCTTGGCAACATCCTGGTAAATCCTTTCTGAACCCTCGCCAATTTAACAATATTCTTCCTATAACAGGGCGACCACAACTGCACACAGTACTCTAGAACAGGCCTCATCAATGACCTATACAACCTCAACATGATGTCCCAACTCCTATACTCAAAGTTTTAAGCAATGAAAGCAAACTTTTTCAGTTCATCAGCACACCTTCTTCCATGAATGCACCGATTGGGTTTACAATCAGCCTTTTAACACTTTGTTTTGCTCTTTCGGGAACAAACAAACAAACAAAGGGGCCAAGTGCCAAAATTGGAACAGCTCTCACATAGACTAATTAAGCAGCAGCTTGACATAGTTATGCTCATGGAATCATACCTTATAGTCAATGTCATAAACACTGCCATCACAGACAGACCCGACAGAGTTGCGGCATGATGGTATATAGTCAGAAGAGAGTTTCCCTGGGGATCCTCAACATTGACTGTGGACCCCATGAATTCTCATGGCTTCAGGTTAAACATGGGCAAGGAAACCTCTTTCTGATTACCATGTACTGTCCTCCCTTGACTGATGAAGCAGTACTCCTCCAAGGAATAAATAACTAAAAGTCACCTGTGACACACTGTGTGGATTATCAAATGTAAACAAGAATACAGAAATAATCACTAGACTTAGAAGTAGAAAGTAATGGACATAGGAGTGGAAGATGCACTTTAGGTCAATTTGACGAAGTTTGGACAGCACTAATGCAATGAAGTTCAGCAAGAAAGAGCTAATGATCCACAACTGAAGATACAATTGAAGGTTATCATTGAAGCATGGCTTGACATTGGAAGAGGTGCCAGGAACACTCGGATGTTTTTGTCTGCACAGAGTGTAAAGATCATGGGGCCTTTTTTATTGTGTTTTTGGTTATGGACTGAAATTGGAGAAGAATTGTTTTAAAAACCAACGATTGCTGAAGGATTATGCATCTTTAAAAACCAAGTAAGCTGGCATTTACTGTAAGTACAGCTGCTCATTCAAGCAGTAGTTGAAGTGTTGCTTGCAGATAAGCTGGAGCTGAGAGATGTATGCAATTGGCGATTCAGCTCACAACAAGTAGCTAATTGGTCTGTGTGATGGCGACCAGTTATTGATAACAAACACCTTCTACCTGCAAACAACTATGTGATTGGTTCCCAGGTAGCATACAAACTTAGGGCTGCAAAGACGATAGGGAGAAGCCTTCAGATCTTTACTATCTCAGGACCTCTTTCTGTTCTCTTCAGTAAAAGGTACTTTACGTGTGAAGAAAACTAGTATACTTTTCCTTGAGCTGTTGCTGTAAGTTATGACATTTAATTTATAAATTAGCGATCTCTATGAGGTAGAACCAGTCACCTGTGGCTCCCGCAAACAAGTGAAATTATCTGGAAAAGGAAGATCAAGAAGCAATGTTTTGGTCAGCAAATCCTAATGGCAGGGTTCGTTCAACTGCCTTCCCAATCTTTTCCTCATCCATAACACCCAGTTTTTTCGTGCGTGTTTGTCTTTGTCTGTCTAAAAACATGTGAATAAGTGAAGAATTTTACGCGAGTAGTGGTTTTAACTAGTATGCCCATGGTGGTTCATAATTGTTTATCTGTGATCAGAATCTATTTAATTGTAATAACTAATCATTTTTGTTAAGTGCAGAAACCTAGTCAATGTTTTTTGTCAACCTGCGACAAAAAACAAGGCACATTGTGGACTTCTGTTTATAATTTAAAACCTTTAACTTTAGTGACACTGTGGGAAGGGCAGAGCCTGTTTTCCATGAAACACTGCTGCAGTGACTTGTGACATAGCCATACTGACTCAGCATGTTCCTGTAAGGTGCACACAGTGACCAAGTAGAATGTACTATGTGAACCCGTGCAGTACTCCAAAACAGAGCCACAGATTGAATCTACCTGCATTCACTTATCGCCATCCCAATTACCTTCCCCAGCCCACCCCTTCTCTTTCTATTTATTTCCCGCTCCCTTACCCCTCTCCATTTCTGACGAAGGGTCCCGACCCGAAAAGTCAACTTTCCTGCTCCTCTGATGCTGCCTGGCTTGCTGTGTTCATCCAGCTCCACACTGTGTTGTCTCGTACTCCAGCATCTGCAGTTCTTACTACCCCACAGATTGAATACATTGCTGCAAAACAATTAACCCAGTTAACCCAGTATGCTCTCGTACAATGCAGTAGAATGATCTAGTACATTACTGTAGAACATAAACCCATTGCTCCTGCACTTTAATGTAAAACCTGCCAGAAGGACCCTACTCTAAAAAACACAACACACAAGTGCTGCAGATAACAAGCGTGGGGCTGGATGAACACAGCAGGTCAAGCAGCATCATAGGAGCAGGAAAACTTGACGTTTCGGGCCTAAACCCTTCATCAGAAATGGGGGAGGGGAAGAGGGTTCTGAAATAAATAGGGAGAGAGGGGGAGGCGGATAGAGGATGGATAGAGGAGAGGATAGGTGGAGAGGAGGCAGACAAGTCGAAGAGGCGGGGATGGAGCCAGTAAAGGTGAGTGTAGGTGGGGGGGTAGGGAGGAGATAGGTCAGTCCAGGGAGGACGGACAGGTCAAGGGGGCGGGATGATGTTAGTAGATAGGAGATGGGGTGGGGCTTGAGGTGGGAGGAGGGCTTCATTGTAAACAACACTGTCCCTCCCATTCGGTATAAAACTCACTACACTGACCCTGCATTGTAGTGTACGATGCAGCACACTGGCCCTGCATTGTAATGTACAACACAGCACACTGATCCTGTGCTTTAACATGCAGGATCACCGTGGTTTGTTTTCACTAATGTACAATACACCGCACTCTCAGTGCACCATACTGTGAAACACACCACACTGACAGTTTACTTTGCTGTGAAACACACCACACTGACCAAGTACTCCACCGTAAAACACAGAAATCTGACAATGTGCTGCAATTTAAAACACACCACACTGTAACATAAATCACACCACGCTGACCCTACACTGTAACATAAAACACTGCACACTGACCATGCACACAACTGTAAAACACGTCATAGCTGACCTTGCATTCTAATGTACAACACACCACACTGACTTTATACTTTACTGTAAAACACATAGTACTGATCCTACCCTAAATTGTAAAACACTACATTCTGACCCTGCTGTATAATGTAAAACACAGAACACTGACACTGTACTGTACTGTAAAATACACCACATATAACCTTGCACTTCAATGTAAAACCCATGCACACTCACACTGCGCTCTACTATAAATTACACCACAGTGACCATGCAGTATAATTTAAAGCATACTATACTGATCCTGCAGTATAATGTAAAACACAGCACACTGACACTGTGGTGTAACGTAAAGCACACTATACTGAGCCTGCACGCTAATGTAAACAACACCACACTGACCCTGCATTCTAATGTACAACAGATCTCATTGACTGTGCACTTTGCTGTGAAACACACCATACTGACCCTGCACTTCAATGCAAAACACACCTCATTGACCCTGCACTTACTGTTAAACAAATCACAGTGATCCTGCATATTAATGTACAATACACCACACTGCCAGTGCACTTTGCTGTGAAACACATCACACTGACAGTTTACTTTGCTGTGAAACTCACCACACTGCCAGTGCACTTTGCTGTGAAACACACCACACAGGACCAAGTAGTCCAGTGTAAAACACAGCAATCTGACAATGTGCTACAATGTAAAACACGAAAAAGGACCCTACACCACTTTGTAAAACACAGCGTACTGACCCTGAAGGTTAATGTACAAAGCAACACTCTTCACCCTGCAAAATAATGTAAAATATGCGAGACTGACTTTGCACTGTAATGTAAAACACACCACACTGACTTTGCACTGTAATGTAAAACACACTACACTGACTCTGTTTAACGTACAACACAGTATTGAGGGGAGGTGATGGCTTAGTGATATTATTGCCGGATTTTTTACCCAGAGACTCAAATAATGTTCTGGGGACTTGGGTTCAAGTCCCAACGTGGCAGATGTCAAAATTTGAATTCAATAAAAAATCTGGAATTGAGAGTGTAATGATGACCAAGAATCATCGTCGATTGTTGGAAAAATCCATCTGGTTCACTAAAACCCTTTACAGTGGGAAACTACAGTCCTTACCTGATCTGACCTACATGTGACCTACCGTTACTCCAGACCCACAGATGTAGATGACTCTTAACTGCTGTCTGGGCAGTTAGGGATGGGCAATAAATGTTGGCCTAGCCAGTGAGGCTAATATCCCATGAATTACTTTTAAAAAATACTGATCCTTCGCTGTAACACAGAACAGACTACAATGATGCTGTAATATAGTATACCACACAGCTTACTGAACCGGCACTATAATGTAAAACACACCAAGCTGACCATGCAGTGTAATGTAAAACACCACACAGACTGTATATTTTCCTGTAAAACACTCCCCTCTGACCCTGCACTTCACTCTATACACACTATACTGACTCCATGCTGTAATGTAAAACACATGGCAATGACGCTGCAACACGATATAAAACACTACATACTGACCATGCATTGCAGTGTCCAACACACTACACTGATGTTGCACTTTACTGTACATCACACTTCACTGACCCAACACCTTACTGTAAATAATACCACTCTGACCCAACACTGCAGTGTAAAATATGCCTCACTTGCCCTGCACTGTAATGTAAAACCCACCACAGTGACTGTGCACTCCAAATTACACCACGCTGACCCTGCACTGAAATGTAAACCACACCACACTGACCGTGCACTACATTATAAAGCAAATTATGCTGATCTTGCACTACATCATAAAACACAGTATACTGACCTTGCACTGTTATGCAAAACACAACAGACAGTAATGTAAATGATGCCACACTGACCCTGCATTCTAATATACAACATGCAATACTGACCATGCAGTCCATTGTAAAACACAACAAAACTGACAATGAGCTGCAGTGTAAAACACACCGTTCTGACCCTGCATGTAACATAAAACACATCACACATGGATGTATATCTGGGGGCATAGATATAAGGTAAGGGGAAAGAGGTTAAGTTGGGATTTAAAGATCTTTGTTTCCACCTTGAGGGTGGTGGGTATCTGGAGCTCACTGTGTGCAAGGCTGGTGGAGGCAGGAACCTTCACAATATTTAAGAAGTAATTAGATGAATACTTGAAATGGGATTAGAGCTTGATAGGCACTAGATGAGTGGCATGGACACAACAGGCCAAAGGACTTCGTTCTGTGCTGTAATACTGTACTACCCTGTGCAAGTATGATGTTACTTTAGAACACATGACACTGGCTCAGTACATTACACTGAATGTGACATCACACTGAATACATATGTTGCTGAATGTATACGTTGTTGCAAAACACTGGACAACTGATTCAGAGCATTACTGTTAAAAACACCACATTGACATAACACATTTATTGGAAAGCACACAGAAGGATCCAAAACTGTAAAACATGCATATTAACCTCATACAATGCAGTTGAACATAAATGCTGATGTAATACATTATTATGAATCACTGTTTCTGACTCAATAAACAGCTCTCCCTGGTCATGGTTCTTTTGAGCCAATGCATAGCCCACCATGGAAAGACTGTCTCATCCTAACCAGTGTGATGTGCTTTGTAGCCTAGTCCAGTGTTTTCATTAGATAATTCATTTCTCATATATCTAGTTAGAAATTTGCAGAAATGTTAATTGGTATATGTAATTCAAACAGAGATGAAAAAAAATGAAAAGAAATGATCAATTCCCGTTATTTTTAAATTGTTTGTTGACTTATCAGTATAAACAGATGCCTTATCCATTTGTAGTAAATTATATATGAAAATATCGAAGACTTTAAATTGAAATTAATTTCCATATGTAAATTTGATCATATTCAGAAAATTTGTCACTTTTCTTAACATTATCTTGTGCTCAAATTGTGGAAGACACCTCTATAATTGTAGCCTTGGAGAACTAAACTGCATCAATGGCTTTGTGTTCAAATACATAGTTTGTTTTATGCTGTCCTGTTATATTGCCTATTAACTATTTCAGTAAGAAATATTTTCCTGCTTGAAGCAATATGATCTGATCTATTTTTGATTTTATAACTTTGTCTAAGGACAAATGTTGTGTTATAGTACGTACTATCAAAATTTAAAATTCAAAATGCAATTTGTAATCTTCCTACAAGTGATGCCATAAATCAGTAATATACAGTATATTGTTTATTAAAAATGTGATTTCTGGACACACTTCTTGTCAATTTCTATGTGCTCACATTTTTATTGGAAACCATGAGCATAAATTTAGCTTGCTGTTGTTATTGCAGTGCCAGGGTTGTTTGGGAGAATGTAATTACAGCATGACAGGTTTATGTTTATTGCACTAACTGTTGATATAGGAATTTGACAAAGAACAAGAGCTTGATTTCTTGGCAGTAGAATATCCCAGCCTGTATCAGAGCCAATGAATTGTTTTTGAAATGCAGTCATTGTGATGCTAACACTGAACTTTCACTGCTTCTGTTACAGGAGCTTGAACAGTTCATTACTAACACCTTTCACCCCAACCTCAAATTCAATTGGACCATCTCCAACACTTCCCTCCCCTTCCTGGACCTCTCCTTCTCCATCTCCGGTAACCATCTTAGCCCCGACAACTATTTCAAACCCACCGACTCCCTTAACCACCTTGACTACACCTCCTGTCACCCACTCTCCTGCAAGAATGCAATCCCTTACTCCCAATTCTTCTGCCTCCACTACATCTGCTCCCAAGATGTAGTGCTCCACTCACGGACACCCCAGATGTTCTCCTACATCAAGGAAAACAACTCCCCCCAACAAACTATTGATTCATAATGCTCTCAACCACATCTCTTGCATTTCCTGCACTTCTGCTGTCAAACCCTCTCTCCCAAACAAAAATAAGGACACAGTCCACCTGGTCCTCACATACCAGTCCTCCCACTTCAGGGTCCATCCTCCACCACTTCTGCCACCTGCAATTCGACCCCACAACCAAAGAGATATTTCCCTCCCCACCCCTACCTGCCTTTACTAGGGACTGCGCACTCTGCAAGTCCCTCGTCTGCTCCACACTCCCCTCCAACCCCACCACACCTGGCACCTTTCCCTGCAACCACAGGAGGTGCTACACCTGCTCCTACACTTCCTCTCTTGTCTCTGTCCGAGGCCCCAGACAATCTTTCCAAATCTAACAGGGATTCACCTGTACATCCTCCAACCTGGTCTGCTGTATCTGTTGCTCCTGATGTGGTCTCATCTACATCGGTGAGACCAAGCGCAGACTTGGTGACTAATTCGCGGAGCATCTGCGCTCTGTACGCTATAATCAACAATACCTTCTAGTTGCCAACCATTTAAAACCCCCCCCCCCTTTTGGTGACATGTCCATCCTGGGCCTCGTCCAGTGTCACAAAGACGCCACAAGCAAACTGGAGGAACAACACCTCATATTCCTCCTTGGGAGCTTATATGGCCTCAACATAAAATTCACCAGTTTCAAAATCTCCTCACCCGTGATCTCATCCCACGTCAAACTTTCCCTGTCATCCCCATCTCCTTGACAACCTGTCCATCTTCTTTCCCACCTGTCCGCCCCACGCTTCCCACTGACCAATCTCCACTACCCCCACCTGCATCCACCTATCACCATCCCACCTACCCGAGCCCAGCCCCACACTGCCCATTATTTCCAAACTCTCTTCCCTGTCTCCAGCTATGATGAAGGGTGTAAACCCGAAATGTCGACTTTCCTGCTCCTCTGGTGTTGTCTGACCTGCTGTATTCTTCCAGCTACACACTGTATTGACTCTGACTCTAACATCTGCAATTCTTGCTATCTCTAATACCTCTGTTGCTAGCTTGGGTTCAAATCTTACCTCAAAATTCTAAGCTCATTCTCCTGTATGGTACTGCGGGATAGCTGACCTCTTGGGGGTACCATCTTTTAGATGAGATGTTAAACTGAGGCCCGTGAACTACTTTGAAGAAAAAGAGGTGTCCTGACCAGTATTTAAATCTTAATAACAATCACTTAAAATAAATAATCTGGTTATTATTGTATTGTAATTTGTGGAGTTTACAGTGTTACTGTACGTTTTTGATTGTTTTATTTCAAGTCAGTTTTAATTCTGAATCCTTGTTTTCCTGTAGAGACTGGCCAAGGCTGCAGAGCAGTTTCAGAAGGAGCACCGTTGGCAAGATGACATTAAGGTATGATCCTTTCAATTTTACTTGACTGCTGCAAGAGATCTTGATGTCCTAGTTCACTTTAAGAGTAATTAGCATCTCACATCCAGATGGGTTTATCCAAAGTGGGAGCAGTTACTTTGGTGTTAACTGGAAGGAGACGTATTGTTATAGAGCGGCTTTATCCAGTATTACAAGGACCAGGACAAACATGCTGCAGCAGATTTATGGCAGAGAATGAAATAAGTAATTTGTTTTGAGTGCTGGTGACTTTTGCCAATGTTTTCTGGCATTTCTCACTGTTTCCCAGTGATTGCTGATGTTTGTCAATTGGATTTGTCGCCTTCAGGTTCACTTGTTTTCTTTCTAAGAAGTAAAGGTCATTGTATTATTTTCTACACAGAACTTTGGAGCTGTAAATAATTTTTTAGCAGAATATTGAAAGTTGTTGCTGTATTTAGCAGTCAAAACTGTAGCAGCATTCCTATATTAATATCACAAATGCAGTATACTTTCAATAATTAAATGATAACAAAGGTTATTCAGTTTATATACAGTTGCTGTACTCTGCTATCTCTTTCTAATTTAGATGCAGCACACGAGGTACTGAGAATGGAATCTAATCTCTTTCAGACCCGACATTAAGAAGACAAAACAACAGTTTTCAATTCGAGTTACCTCATCCTTCATGACAATTCTCAAACCACAATTTTACCTAAACATTGAAATACTTGTACGTGCACAGGTCTATCAATTACATCTCATACTGTACACAATGGGTGGAGTTTAGTGCCCACCTTGGGCACAGACTGGGATGCAGGATGCTGTTTAATCAGGTGGAAAGGAGAGCCTGCTATCTTCCAGACCCACCCCCAATTATGTTTGGGACGTTGGGACCAATTAAGGACGATCTTCTGTCCTAGGCCAAAGGAAGCTGTTGTCAATTAAGGACTTGATTGTGCTGCTGATGGTAGAACAGTGAAACATAGTTATCTGCAGGCTGGTTGCAGGGAAGGAGGTGATCAGCTGCCCTGTGCCAAGGAAAAGGCCTGCAGGTGGTAAGACATCCTAGCCATTCATGTTGACCCCCCCAACTCCAACACCCCTCCAATCCCTGACTGGCTCAGGGAAACAGGCTTACTCACGTGGAAAAGGTCAGAAATTACGTGACACCAGCTTACAGTCCAACAGGTTTATTTGAAAATACAAGCTTTCAGAGCTTCGTTCCTTCTTCAAGTGTTAGTGAGAGAGGTGGTATCTGACACAGAACTTATAAGTAAATGATCAAAGGGTCACACCACTGATGAGGATGTATTAAACAAACCTAACATACTGTTAAATCTTTAATCAGTTAGAAGGTTTTAATTGATTAATATGTATATGTAAATCCCTGAATTCCTTTCAAGTCATGGACCTGAGAAAACTGAAGATTTTATCAGCGTGAAGAAGAGGTGACGTTTTAGGTCAGACAGTGCATGTTAAGTATGAGGCCTTGTTTAGAATCTGTTTCTGTTTTGGTTTTGAGTCAGACTGGTTTTATTTCTAAAGTAGGAATTAGTAAAATGCCACATTGACTGACTGTCCATAAATTGTGTGCTTTTTGAACAAAACAGAATATATCTGCAAATACACATTCACCCCGTAGATTTACGTTTATGTGTGTGTGTGTGGGCTGGGGATGGGTGAAGAGTGTGTGTGTGTATATATATATATATATATATATATAGTGTGGTGGGGTCACCTGTAATGCGACATGAGCACAGATCCCAGTTCAGGCCGTCCTCATGGATACCAAACTTGGCTATTAGCCTCTGCTTGGTGACTGTGTTTTTGTTTACCCGAAGATCCGAGACCGAATGACCTTGACTGCTGAAGTGTTCCCCCACTGGGAGGGAACATTCCTATCAGGCGATTCTTATGCTGTGTCCGTTCATCTGTTGCGGTAGCGTCTGCATGGTTTCGCGAATATACCATGCCTCGGGGCATCCTTGCCTGCAGCATATGGGATAAACAATGTTGGCTGAGTCATATGAGTATCCACCACGGGCGTGGTGGGTGGTTTTCCCACGTGTGATGGTACTGTCCATGTCGAAGATCTGACATGTCTTTCACAGGTTGCCATGACAACTTTGTATAGTGCGGTGCTGAAGGCTGGCTAGTTTGCTGCAAACAGTTTGTTTAAGGTTTGGCAGTTGTTTGAAGGCAAGAAATGGAGGCGTGGGAAGATCTAGGTGAGGTGCTCATCGTCATTGATAATGTTTTGAAAGCTATGAAGAACATGGCATAGTTTCTCTGCTCCCAGGAAGTATTGGATGACAAAGGGTACGCTATCGGACATATCCGGTGCCTGTCTTCTGAGGAAGTCATTACTGTTTTTTGCTGTGGCACATTGGAACTGGCGATTGGTGAGTGGAGCATTGTTTCCTGTATATATATCTCTCTCTCTCTGTCTCTGTCTCGCTCACTCACTCACCCTCACACTCACTCACACACACACACTCGCAGTCTCTCTCTTCCACCCCCCCCCCAACACACACACATACACACGCACACGCAACTCTGTGGGGTGAATTTGTATTTGCAGATACATTCTATTTTGTTCAAAGAACTGACAATTTATGGACAGTCAGTCACTGCAGTGTTTTAAAATTCCTACTTTATAAGTATAAGGCATTGCATTCCAGATGCAATTCGATTGGTCAAACTACTCAGTTTTAAGCAGAACACACGTTATTTTTTATTTAAAAATTAAAAAAAGAATTATCTTAACTGTAACTCTAAAATGCTTAACAAAATAATATATATTAGATATATGAATAATATATTATATATAATATAGAAAAACTATGACCAATTAACTGTTCCAATATAGTAACATCCTATAAGCACACCCTTGACAATGGCAAATTCAGTAAAATAGATTGTCTCACATGCAATTCCACAGCAGGAAGAGAATCCCAGCTTTTAGCTGTAAAAGAGAGAGGAAAATAAAGCTTCCATATCCAGCTCCAAGGCCCAGCATCGTCTGAAAGCTAAACCTAAAAATCCTAGTTCCATGGGAGCTTGACCCCAGCCATTCAGGCTGCTTCTATTGCTTCAACTTTAAAAAAAACAGAACCTCAAAAGCTGTTTACTTTATTACCTTTGAGCAGACTGCTTGCCTCCTCTGTCTCATCTTTTCTTCTTTAAAAAATATCAGGACAAACTCTTAAAGCCATTGTATCATCACATACCACGACATGTTGTTCTTGAGAATGAGTGGCTAACTAGATCAAGTTTTGGTGGACGAACATTAAGGAATATCGATCACTATATCATAACGTTGGGGCTAATTATAGAAAAATAGAATGAACAATCATGGTAAGAATAATTAATTAGTACAAAACAAACTTCAATGGAATAAGAATGAATCTGAGTGAAATAAATTGGAGTCAAAGGTTGGCGTAATAAACGGTAACTGAACAGTGGACGCGTTCAAAGTATATTTCCTCAAAAGAGAATATTGGACAAACAAATCTAGTGTATCCTGGATGTCAAATGCGGCAGAAATGATGGTAAAGAAGAACATGTACTTATGACAAATGTCAGGTCAAAAATTCAATTGAGAACCGGGCTGATTCTGAAACATTTGGAGGGAAGATGCAACAGCAAATAAAAGAAGGAGAGGTGGGTTGTGACTAGCAGCTGACATGAAGGAGAGTTCCAAAGTCTCTTGTACGGTTATAATTAGTAAAAAGGTGATAAAAGGAGGACTAGACTATTTAGGGACCAAAAAGGTGTTTTACATGGGACAGCTGAGGGCATGGCTAACGTATTAAATGAATAGTTTGTATCTGTCGTTACCATGAAAGACATAATGAAAGACTAGGAAATTCAGTGGCTAGCAGGGTTTAAAATTGGTAGCACTGAGGTGTTGAAAAATCTGTCTATATTGAAAGTTGACAAAGCACTAAGACTGGAAGAAATGCATCCAAGGATACTGAAGGAAGTGAGAATCGAAACTTCAGAGGCTATAACAATAACTTTTCTGTCTTCCTTAGTCTAAGAAATGGTGCCAAAGGAGTAAAGAATTACAACTGTTATGCCCTTGTTCAAAAAAGGTCATAAGGGTAAGACAAGCAACTACAGACTCGTGAATTTTTTAACTATGGTGGTTGAGAAACTTATGGAAATAATATCTCAGGACTAAATGAATGATGACGTGGATCAGTTCAGGTATATTTTTGATGAGGTTTTAGATAGAGTTGATCAGTCTGTATATGGACCTCCAGAAGGCTTTTGACCTAATGCTGCAACACAGACTTGTGAGCAAAGTTAGAGCTCATGGAATGAAAGGGACAGCAACATGGATACAAAATTAGCTAAGTGTTAGCAAACAGAGCATTGGGTAAGACATGTTTTTTTTTTCTGGCTAGGGGATTAAATTTCCCAAGGTTCAGTGTTGGGACTCTTGCTTTTCTTCCTATGAATGATCTGGACTTTGGCATATGGGGCACTATTTGAATTTTTGCATATGGTACAGAACTTGGAAGCCTTGTAAACTGTGCGGGTACTAGAGCACTTCAAAAGAACTTAGATAAGTTGGTGAAGTGGTAGATATGTGACAAGTGAAGTTCCATGCAAAGTGTGAACTGATACATTTCGGTAGGAAGTCCATGGAGAGACAGTTAAGCTCAAGTGTGCCACTCAAATAAGTTGGTACAGGAGAAGAAGTATCTGGATGTATATCTGCATAGTTGTTAAAAGTGGTAATTTAGGTTACGAGAGCAATTGATAAAGTGTATAGCATCTTAGACTATATTAATAGAGCCATAGAGTACAATAGCAAGGAAGTTTTGTTGAACTTGGATAGGATGATAATTTACCCTCAGCTGGAATATTCCATTTGGTTTTAGGCAATTCACTGTGAAAGTATTGGAGAGAGTGCAGAAGAGGTTTTTGAGAATGTTTTCAGGAATGACGAATTTCAGTTATGAAGATAAATTTTAATAGATGGAATTGTTCTCCTTGGAGAAGAGATGGCTGAGAGGAGATCTGATTGAAGTATTCATAATCATGAGAGATCAGGACAGAGTAAATAGGGAGAAAATGTTCCCACTCTTAAAAGGATCAAGAATGAGGGAGACAGGTTTAAAGTAATTAATCAATTAAGCAAAAGGAAAGGCTCTTTTACACAGTGAGTGATTAGGATCTGGAACGCACTGCCTGAGGGTGCAGTGGAGGGAAGTTCATTCAGTACATTCTAGAGAGAAACATTGCCCACACAACTCATTCTGACAGCACTGCAGTGGAGGTGAAGTTATGTGTCACAACGTGGAAGCTGACTGCAGATCTTGATGATTTTGTCGATGTGCAGAGGAGGGCCTAAGATTAAGTAGTGGTGTTGGGGGAAAATATAATAGATAGGCATTCACTCGCTATGATCAAGAATCAAGATTGCAACCAACAGTGAAAAACAGCTGTTACAGAATGATGATGCAACCGACCATGTTAAAATACAGAAGCACCATAATCACAGAGGTTATAATCTGTGATTTTACTTAGAGCTGTTTTATACTGTTGGATGATTGGAAGCTTATCATGAAGAATTCAAGCAGCAAGAAGCAGTAGAGAGAGGCTCAGATTTGGGAGGTGGTAGCATGTTCCAGAACATTGGACAAGATAAGAAGATTGGAAATGGGACTGGTTTAATATATATATATTACACATATATATATAGAGAGAGAGAGAGTCGTGGGTGTAGGGAAGAGTCTGGTAGTGTCTGTCAGGGAGGTGGTGGTGTGTGTGTGTGTAGTGAGAATGGGAGAAGATGTGAATGTGTACTGACTTCAATTATCTCAACACTGTTTCTCAACTTCAATACTACCAAAATATTACATTGATTAAGCTCAGCATTGTGATTTCAATATCTGTAATACTTGAATCCTCCATCCCATCAATGACCTCTCTGGTCATTGCTGCAAAGTAGGACTAACTCTCAACTATAATACTTAATTATATTTTCTTCACATGGTTACAATGTAAGTTCATGAGATATTTACAGAAGTAGATTTGACTTTTAATGTATTTGCTATACAAGTTGCATCTAAATAACTGTTCTAGAATGTACATATCATAGTTTTACATTCAGACCATATGATCAGAAGAAATCGTAAAGTTTGGCCCCTTGAGCCTTCTCTGCAATTTAGTAGGATCATGGCTGATCATGTATTCCTCATACCTACTTTCTTGCCCTTCCCCGTAAACTTTGATTCTCTTACTGGACTCTGTCCCTGCAGCTGTCTGTGGCAAGGAGCTCCAAAGATACTCAACCCTCTGAAAGAAGAAATTCCTCCTCCTATCAGCCTTGCTCCAAAATCTGGTCCCCAACCACCAAACCCATTCAAGGTTCAAATCATAGGAACTCAGGAATTATAAGACTGTAAGACCATAAGACATAGGAGCAGAAATTAAGCCATTCGGCCCACCAAGTCTGCTCCGCGATTCAACTCATGGTTGATAAGTTCCTCAACCCCATTCTCCTGCTTTCTCCCCATAACCCCTGATCCCCTTGATAATCAAGAACCTATCTATCTTAGTCTTAAATGTACTCAATGACCTGGCCTCCATAGCCTTCTGTGGCAGTGAATTCCATAGATTCACCACTCTCTGGCTGAAGTAGTTTCTCCTTGTCTCCATTCTAAAATGTCTTCCCTTTACTCTAAGAGCAGGAATTAGGATCGGGAATAGGCAGTTCAGCCCTTTGGGTCTGCTCTGCCATGATCATGGCTGATCCTATCCTGGCCTCAACTCCACTTTCCTGCCTGCTCCCCCAACCCTTTCTCCTGCTTTTCATCAGAAACCTATCCATTTCTTTCTTGAATCTGTTGATTCTGTCTCCAATGCACTCTGGGGCAGTGAGTTCCACAGATTCACAATCCTCTGAGAGAAATAGATTTTCCTCATCTCAGTTTTGAACCTGCCTCTTCTGATTCTATGTCTATGATCTCTTGTTTGAGACTGTTCCATATCCACCTTATCAATCCCCTTTAGCATTTTATATTCCTCAAACAGATCCCCCCTCATTCTTCTGAACTCCAGCGAGTACAAGCCCAAACTGCTCAATCACACCTCATATGTCAGCCCTTTCATCCCTAGAATCAACCTGGTGAACGTCCTCTGAACTGCACCAGTGCCACCACATCCATCTTCAAGTAGGAGACCAAAAATGGACACAATATTCCAGATGTGGTTTCCCCAGTGCCTTATGTAATTGTAACAACACTAGTTTTTTTTTGTAACCTTTGTTTTTATAAATGCCAAGTTGCATTCACAAACCTGAAGTCATCTTTCTTTCCAATCTCAATGAATAAGATGCATAACAGTTTTCAACTGTGCTGAATAGTACAACAGAAACTTATTGATTTTAAAGTTCTCAAACTCCAGAACTTCCAATGGTTACATGAATTTTGCAGTTTCAAATCAACATTTCTAATCTAGTTTTACTGATGATTTTGTAATTATTTTCAGCAATTTTGAAACTCACCCTGTATACACACATGCTGTGCATACCTACACAGCACACTGTCCTCTAAAACATGCACACCACGCTGTTAACTACACACATGCGCACACAGACACGCGCACACACACACACACACAAAAACAGACAGACACACACACACCCTTCATACCCCTCACAAAAAACAGGCATACAACATGCTCTTCCCCAAACACAGGCACACACACAGGCCTGTACACAGAAAATCTCCATGTTCGACATACACACACATGCCCTAGATCATCCGCTATACACACAGTCGCAGAGACACATATATGCAAACGTGCACATCTCATTTTATATACACATACATCCATGCATGTGTACATATAAACATCCACATGCAGTTTTCCTTGTTGTGTACACACACATACTCTCACACCACACACTTCCCTAGACATACACTCCCTCACATATGCATACAAGCACATTATAATCTCCCTTTCCACACACAAAGCAGCCCCAAATCACCTGCCCATACTCATGCAACAACACTAACAAAACATCCCCACACACAGTATAGAATTATTGCATGTAAAACCACACACAATATTCCCCTGAAACACTACCTCAACCACTATGCACACAAATGCTCACCATTTTGTAAACACCAAGTCATTTTATTTTTGTGTATTTTTAATTGTAGACTGAAATGAATGAAGAACTGATTTAAAATCAAGAATTACTGCATAATGTAAAGCAAGTAACCTGACACTCATCATGAACACTTTACACAGCTGATTGAAAATACTTCAACTACTGATGCAACAGACAAGCTACAGCCAAAGAATTGTGTACAAATGGAGCTTTGGTTTACAAAAATTAGTTGATTGGTCTGCGGACTCATGACCAGTTATCCACACACACCACACCCACACAAAACACTGGCCCCTATACACACACCTACAGATATCTTCAGCCTGCCAACAGCTTTGAGATTGACTCTTAAAGCTTACCAGCTTTGGCATGTGAATAGGACACAGAGATGTCATCAGATCTCTACCAGCTCAGGAGCTGTGTCTGTTCTCTGCAATAAGATCCACTGTGAGCCTGAATAAAACCAGCTTATTTTTCCTTCAGCAGTTGCTGTAAGCTGTGATGTTTAATTAATAAATCTGAGACCTTTAATAAGTCTGAACCAGCCATGCTTTGCCCCCTGGAAGCCAGAAAACATATCCCGAAAAGTAAGATCAAGAAACAGCATTCTGATTAGCGCAAGAACTGTCTCAGTGAATCCTGTGAACAAAGACCAGTGAACTGCTTTCCCAGTTTTACCTTTGTTCATATCACCCATCTATTTTTGCTTGTCTGTTTGTACGTGTCTGCATGTAACAGGGAGTTTATAAGGGGGTTAGAGTTTTAACTATTGACAGTATGTAATCCTTTATTTGTAGCTAAAGTCTATTTACTTGGAATGAATTCTTGTTAAGTTCAGAAATCTGGCTCATGCTCTTAGTCTATCTGGGTCAAAAAGCCAAGTAAATTTGAGAATTCTGCGTACTTTTTAAAAACATTTAACTTTAGAGATGACTCTAGGAATAGTGGTGCTTGATTTCCACTCTCTACCCCAGTAAGAAGTACAGTGCATTCTGAGACTCTGTGATGTATGGGGATAAGAAGCTGCTCGCTTGCTTAGATGATGTTGACATATAATGATTTTAAGAACGAAAAAACACAGGCCTGCTTTACTGGCTCAGAGTCAGGTCAGTGTGTACTTGGCGAGAATAGTGTCTGTATCCTTCATTTTACACGATAGTGTGCTCATTCTGTGAGCTGAGCAATGTACCTGTCATCTCTCAGGAGATTTTAATTCTTGCCTTCAGATTGCTCAACCATTCTAGTCAAGCTTGCATTGAACAAGAAAATGCAGCCTTTACAGTGAGACACTGAAGAGTTGATTGTTGATTACATTTGTCGTTTTATTTGTTTTTCTTCATTCTATGAAATAAACATGTTTTAAGATTATTCTGAAGAATTCTAGTTATTCAAACAAAACACTGCTGCTGCCTTTATCCTATCCATTAGCCCTCAGCAAATTGTCACTTCTATCTTGGTTGACCTATACTAAATCTACATCTCCATGTACAAATCATTTTCTGGCTTCATCCCTTCTTAGCTCTGAACCTCCTTCAGCCTTTAGTTTGTCCTCTTGTGCAATTAAAAAAAAAATTCCCCACCATTGGAAGTTATTTAAACCCTAGGCTCTGCAGCTCTCTTCCTAAACTATATTCTGTGTCAACTCCCACATTTTCCTTATAGCCATCCTTAAAATATACAGCTTTGACCAAATTAATATCATTCTTTGGCTTGTTAATTATTGATTAAATATCCATCTCTAGATTTCTGTATTAAAGATGCTATCTAAATTTGACTTCAAATGTTTACTTTGAAGGCCCCAGGAACATTTTACTAAAAATTACAGCTGTTTATGATTGAGTAATTTGGAGGTAGTAGTATGTGACCACATTAGCTGCTTTTTCATGGAGTATTTTCTGCATTCCAGCTCAAAGTAGTTTCTTGAAACAAAATTGTGAAACAAATTTGGCCATTCTGAGATTGTGAAAAATGCTAGATGAATGTTCATCTTTCAATTTTTTTGTATTGAGTGACTGCTCAGTCTTTCCTGCTTACTGTCATTGGACACCAGGGACATTTTGTAATTGATGGATAGTAATCAGTCATTAGATAACTTTAAGTGTCACTTGACTGTTTTGTACATGCGATTGGACAATTGTTACAGTATCTTTTAGCAATTTACATGACTGAATGATATGGACACCATTCCACAGTACCAAACGGCACAGTGGCTCAGTGGTTAGCACTGCTACCTCACAGTGCCAGGGATCTGGGTTTGATTCCACCCTCGGGGGTTTGTCTGTATGGAGTTTGCATGATCTCCCGTTGTCAGCAGGGTTTCCTCTGGGTGTTGCAATTTCCTCCCACAGTCCAAAGTGCAGGTTAGGTGGATTGGCTATGCTAAATTGCCCTGTAATATCCAGGGATGTGCAGGCTAGGTGGGTTAGCCATTGGAAATTTGTGAGTTACGAGGATAGGGTTGGGGGTGTGAGTCTGATGGGATACTGTTCAGGGATTGGTGTGGACTTGTTGGGTCAAATGGCCTGCTTCCATACTGCAGGGATTTGATAATTTTATAAACAATTACAAACATTATAAACAAAACAGTATTCATACAGGGCTGAACAACACAGGCACTGTACCTCACCAGGACTGAACAATACAAAGACACTAGTTCTGTAGGCCTGATCGGTATGGACACTACTTCCGCCGGAATAAACAATACAGAAAAGCTAATGAAACATGACTGAAGCATACTGACATTGTACTTAGGCAGGACAGAACAATGCAGAAATACTAATAACACAGGACTGAATAATAATGTACAGTACTTAGAACTGAACAAGACAAATAATATAGTTGCAGAAGACTGAGCAATCTGGTACTGTAGTTACATAAGACTGAACAATACAGAGGCACTATTAACACAGGACAGACCAATACTGATACAATGTTAACATAGGGCAGAAAAATACTCACACTGTTAACATGAGCCTGGACAATACTGACATTAGTTAGTTCAACAGCACTGCATAGTGATGCTATGCTTACACAGTTGAGCGCTTCAGAAACACTGAAAAAAACAGGCTGAATACAACTGATATTACTTATTGGAATGAACAGTACTGATATTGTTCTAAACCAGGACTGAACAATGCTGATACTGCTAACGTAGATATGGACAGTACAGGATGCTATTAACAAATGATTAAAACATACACTGTACTTACATGTGATTGCATAATGCTGACATGACTTAAACTGGTCTGAATAGTTGAGGAACGCTGCTAAAATGTCATTAAGCAGTATTGACATCATAAATACACAGGACAGAACAATACAGAAACACTGTTAACATAGAACAGTGTTGACACTGTACACAGGCAGTACTGAGCAGTACTCATACTGTAGTTATAGAGTCATACAGCCATACAGCAAGGAAACAGATCCTTTGGTCCAACCAGTCCACGTTGACCATGTTCCTAAACTAAACTAGTCCCATCTGCCTGTGCTTGGCTCATATCCCTGCAAACCTTTCCTATTCGTGAACTTATCTGAATGTCTATTAAATGTTGCAGCCACTTTCTCTGGCACATGGACCACTTTCTGTGTAATAAAGTTGTCCCCATGTCCTTTTTATATCTTTCTCCTCTCACCTTAAAAATATGCCCCCTAGTTTTGAACTCCCCCAACCTAGGGAAAAGACCCTTGTCGTTCACTTTATCTATGCCCCTGATGACTTTATAAACCTCAATAAGGTCACCCCTCAATCTCCCACAGCCCAGTGAAAAGAAGTCCCAGTCTTTCGTCTATTTTTATATCTCAAGCCCTCCATTCCCAGTAACATCCTGGTAAATCTTTTCTGAACCCTCTCCAGTTTAACAATAACCTGCCCATAGCAAGTTGATTAGAACTGCACACAGCACTCCAGAAGAGGCCTCACCAATGCCCTGCACAACCTCAACACAAGGACTGAACAATACTGATGCTGTACTTCCACAGGACTGAACAGTACAAAAATGTTGCTAACAGAATTGAAAATTATTGTATATACAGAATTGAGCAACAGAGAACCATTACAATAACAGGGGTGAAAAATACAGATACTACATTTATACTGGATTGAATAATAATGACATTAAAGTTTCTCCTAATACAGAACAGAAGAATATTGACACTGCGTTAACACTGAATAGAACCATACTGACACTGTGTAACACATGACTGGATAATACTGACACTGTAGGTGCACAGCACTGACATCGTGCTTACACAGGGCTGAACAATTTAGACTCACTATTAATAGCAGGCTGAACAACATTGACACTTTCACAAGACTGATGAACGCAGAAACACTGTACAGAGCTGAGTAATACTGATATTGGGGTTACACAGGACTGAACAATAATGAAACATTATTTACTGAAAGATGTGGACATTATAAATTAAAAAAAAGACTAAATAACAGTTACACTGTGAACACAGGACTGAGCAAGACTGACATTTTAGCAACACAGCATTGAGCAATACAGAAAGACTATTACTGCTTAACTGAATAACGCTGACACTATTAATACAGGACAGGACGATACTGACATTGCAGTTATATAGTACAGAATAATACTGATCCTATGTTGCACAGGACTGAAAAATTCAGGAACACTACTCAAACAGAAATGAACCATACTGATGTTAATAACAGACAACAGTACAGTATTAATGCTGTATAAAAAGAACTGAACAAAATCAGTACTGTAGAATACAAGTGTGCTGCTAACATAGGACTGAAACATACTGAAACTGAACGTACATAGGACTGAACAAGACAGACTCAAACTAAGACAAGACTGAAATATACTTTTGCACTGTACTTACACAGGACTGAACCATACTGACAATGAACTTACACAGGACGTAAAAATACTGAAATGAAAACAGAAGTTCCTGGAAAAGTTCAGCAGATCTGGCAGCATCTGTGATGAGAAATCAGGGTTAACATTCTGGATCTGGTGACCCTTCCTTAGAACTGATGCTAGCTAGGAAAATGTCAGTTTATGTGCAGAAGATAGAGTGGGTGGAGGAGGTAAGGAGTAAATAATTGGTGGGGATAGAGCTCAAAGAGAGAGAAGAGCATTTCAGGTTTTCACAAAGATTTGTAGCTTGGGTTGTGGGTGATGTTGTTGACTTGCTCACCAAGTTGGCTTGATTTTGTTCAGACGTTTCGTCACCATACTAGGTAACATCATCAGTGAGGCCTCCGATGAAGCGATATTGTTCTACTCAGCTTGGAATTTATACTGTCTGGTTCATTATGATGAGTAGTGTCATTTCCGGTTTTGTTCTGTATGGGTTTGTATATGGGGTCCAATTCTAAATGTTTGTTGATTGCATTATGGGTTGAGATCCATGCCTCTAGGAATTCCCAAGTGTGTCTATGCTTGGCTTGTGTTGCTATGGTTATGTTGTCCCTGTTAATCTCATGGCATTCATTGTCCGAGCGTACTGATATTAACGACAGTTTGTCATGTTGTTTTGCCGCTAGCTGATGATCGTATATTCTGATGGCTAGTTTCCTTCCTGTCTGTCTGATGTAATGTTTGTGGCAGTCATTGCACGGTATTTTGTAAACTACATTGGTTCTACATGTTGTGGGAATGGGGCCTTTAATCTTTGTGAGTGTTTGTTATAGAGTGGCTGTGGGCTTGTGTGCTACCATGATTCCTAGTGGTTGTAGGATCCTCGTTGACAGTTCTAATATGTCTTGATGTAGGGCAGTGTGGCCGGTGTGTTAGGGCGTTCTGTGTCCTCTTGTCAACAACAACAACAACAAAAACAAAGTTGCTGGAAAACCTCAGCAGGTCTGGCAGCATCTGTGAAGGATAAACAGAGTTAACATTTCGGGTCCAGTGACCCTTCCTCAGAACAGACACTCCCTCATGAGGGGCAGCACGGTGGCACGGTGGCACAGTGGCTAGCACTGCTGCCTCACAGCACCAGGGACCCGGGTTCGATTCCAGCCTTGGGCGACTGTCTGTGTGGAGTTTGCACATTCTCCCCGTGTCTGCATGGGTTTCCTCCGGCTGCTCCGGTTTCCTCCCACAGTCCAAAGATGTGCAGGTTAGGTGGATTGGCCATGGTAAATTGCCTGTAGTGTTCAGGGAGGTGTAGATTAGGTGGGTTATAGGGGGATGGGTGTGGGTGGGATGCTCTGAGGTTCAGTGTGGACTTGTTCCCACACTGTAGGGATTCTATAATTCTTGTAGTTATCTATTTAGTAGGCACCTGCAGATGAAATTGCAGAGATATCCGTCCATAGCGAAGATTTTGTATAGGTGCTCTTCCTGTTTCCTGCGTAGTTCTGGCGTGTTGCAGTGAGTGGTGGCTGATTTAAATAGTGTCCTAATACAGCTTTGTTTGTGGACGTTGGGGTGGTTGCTGTGGAAATTGAGGATTTGGTCAGTGTGGGTTGCTTTACTGTATACTGAGGTTTGGAACTTCCCGCTGGTTATGCTTTCAACTCGGACATCCTAGAGGCATGGTACTCAACCCATAATGGAATCAACAAACATATAGAATTGGACCCTATATAAAACCCCATATAGAACAAAACCGGAAATGACACTTCCAATGAACCGGACAGTATAAATTCCAGGCGGAGTAGAACAACATCGCTTCACCGGAAGCTTCACTGTTAATGTCACCTAGCATGGTGATCAAACATCTGAACACAAACAAGCCAGCTTGGCGAGCAAGTCAACAACCTCATGGAGAGAAGAGCAGTTGGACAGACAAAGGAGTAGATAACAATTTGCTATGAGGATGAATAAGTGTTAATGGCGACTGTTAGTGGCTAACAATAGATTGTCCCTGCCATTACGCATTATGTGATGCCTGGTGTGTGGGGTGGGGGACTAGGACATAGGAGAGCTCAGGCCCTATAATTATCGATATTGAGTCCAGAGGGCTGCACGGTCCCCAAGCGGAAAATGAAGTGTTGTTCTACCAGCTTAGCTGGAACACTGCAGCAGACCAGAGACAGAGATTTTGGCCAGGAACAAGATGGTGTGTTAAAGTGGCAGACAACTAGAAGCTCAGGGTTTTTTTTGTGGGCAGAACATAGATGTTCTGTAACATGCTTAAGTTTGGTATCAGAAGGCAACATAACATCCTGGAGTGACACCAATGTAACAAGGAGTACTGTTATTCATCAATAAAGTATCTTTCCTTAGGTAGTGCAAAAGTCACTTAGGGTCTCACTATCTGGTTTTCTGTTTCAGAAGCTGCTAATGGTGCAGGTTCCTAAAGGGACTGTAGTTAGAGCCACAAGTGGCTCAGAAGTACAGGAGAGAAGGAAGAAGAAAGGAAGAGCAATAGAGACGGGAGATTTGGTTGTTAGGGGAGCAACAAGACGACAGTGTTTGTTGGTTGTAGGTGTCACTCCAGGTTGATATGTTGCCTTCTGATACCAAGCCTCAGCATGTTACAGAGTATTTGCAGGACATTTTTCTGGGGGAGGGTGAACAGGCAGAGGTCATGGTCCACTTTGGTGCCACTGACTAATGTAGGAAAAGGGACATGGTCCTGCATTCAGAATTTAGAAAACTAGGTAGAAGACTAAAATATAGTAATCTTTGCATTACTTACAGTGCCATGTGCAAGTGAGTACAAAAATAGGACAAGGCAAATTAATGTGTGACTGGTAAAATGGCGCAGGAGGGAAGGTGTTAGGTTTCTAGAACGCTGCGAGTGACTGTGGGGCAGATGGCATCTGTACAAGTGGATGAGTAGGCTTTCAATGTTCGGTTTGAGCAGAATGCCAGCAGTGCGTTGTCACTTGCCCCAATAGACACAAACGCACCTGTGCCCACAGTCACTGCTACAGACATCAGATCAGTCTTCTTGCGAGTCAGCCCAAGGAATGTGATGGGCCCGGACGGAATCCTCGGACAAGCACTTAGATCCTGTGCGGTTCAATTGGCAGAGGCATTCACTGACATCTTCAAGCTCTCCCTCCTGCAAGCCGAAGTCCCCACCTGCTTATGGAAGCATACGTAAGGTTGAGGAGGATGGGAACTGATGAAGCTCTTGAAATGTATAAGGAAAGTAGGAAAGAACTTAAACAAGGAATTAGAAGGGCTAAAAGGGGTCATGAAAAGTCATTAGCAAACAGGATTAAGGACGAATCCCCAGGCTTATTATGCATATATAAAAAGCAAGAGGGTAGCTAGGGAAAGAGTTATCCCACTCAAGGACAAAGGAGGGAATCTATGTGTGGAGCCAAAATGGTAGGTGAGGTCTTAAACAAGTACTTTGTATGTCAGTATTCACCCAAGAGAAGGAATTGGTGGAGGATGATCTCAAGGAAGGAAGTGTCAAGTTTCTAAGACCAGTTGCTGTTAAAAAGAAAGAGGTGTTGTGTTTCTTAAAAAGTGTTAAGATAGATAAGTCCCTGTGTCCTGATGGGATCTATCCTAGAATATTGAGGGAGGCAAGAGAACAAATTGCTGGAGCATTGACAGACAAATTTGTATCCTGTTTGTCCACAGGTGAGGTCCCAGTGGACTGGAGAATAGCCAATGTTGTCCCATTGTTTAAGAAAGGTAACAGGGATAATCCTGGAAATTACAGGCCCGTGTGTCCCATGTTGGCGGTAGGAAAATTATTAGAAAAAATTCGCAGGGACATGATCTATATGCATTTAGAAGGAAATGGATTTATTAGCGGTAGACAGCGTAGTTTTGTGCAGGGGAAGTTGTGCCTCATTAACTTGAGTTTTTTGATGAGGTGATGAAGATGATTGATGAGGGAAAAGTGGTTGATGTTGATGTAGACAACTTCACTAAACCTTTTGACATGTTCCCTCATGACAGTCTGTTACAAAAAATGAAGTCACATAGTATCAGGGCTGAGCTGGCAAAATTGATACAGAACTTGCTGAGTAATGGGAGACAGAGGGTAACGGTGCAATGGAGGGCTGTGACTAGTGGTGTTCCACAAGGATCAGTACTGGGGCCTCTGCTGTTCATGATCTACATTAATCATTTGGAGGAAAATGTAACTGATCTAATTAGTAAGTTTGCAGACAAGACAAAGATTGTTGGAGTTGCGAATAGTGAGCAGGATTGTCAGAGGATGCGGCAGGGTATAGATCAGTTGGAGGCATGGGCAGAAAAATGACAGATGGAGTTTAATCCAGACAAATGTGAGGTAATGCATTTTGGAAGGTCAAATACAGGTGGAAATTATACAGTGAATGGTAGAACCCTTAGGAGTATTGATATGCAGAGGATCTTGATGTGCAAGCCCATAGATCACTGAAGGTGGCAGCACAGGTAGATAAGGTAGTAAATAAGGCTTAAGCCATGCTCGCCTTCATTGGAAGGGGCATTAAGTCTAAGGATAGGCACGTTATGCTGCAGCTGTATAGAATTTTAGTTAGGTCACACTTGGAATATCGTGTACGGTTCTGGTTTTGGAGAGGGTACAGAAAAGGTTTACCAGGATGTTACCTGGTATGGTGGATTTTAGCTATGAAGAAAGGTTGGATAGACTTTGTTTTCACTGGAACACAGGAAGTTGAGGGGTGACGTGAAAGAAGTTTATAAGATTGTGAATGGCATGGATAAAGTGGAAAGAATGAGGCTTTTCCCAGGGTGGAAGGGGCAGTTACTAGGGGACTCATCAACTCCAGTCCCCCAAACTGCCTCGATCCCCTCCAGTTTGCCTACTAATGTAACAGGCCCACAGCGGTTGCCATTTCCCATCCCTGCACTCATTCTTGGGACATCTGGACAACAAGGACTCTACATCAGACTCCTGCTCATTGACAACAGCTCCACCTTCAGCATGATTATCCCCTCCAGACTGATCTCAAAAATCTGAGACACTGCCCCCCCCCAACCCTGGGATGTATCCTAACTCCCTACTGTACTCCCTGTACACACGCAACTATGTTGCCAAATTCCGAATGAACGCCATCTACAAGTTCGCTGACAACACCGCTGTGGATGTCAAACAACGACAAGTCAGAGTACAGAAAGGAGATAGAGGACTTGGTGCTGTCTGTCTTAACGTCAGCAAAACAAAAGAACTGATCATTGACTTCAGGAAGAAAGGAGGAGAACACGCCCCCATTTACATCAACTGAGCTGAGGTTGAGGAGTGTCAAGTTCCTAGGAGTGACAATAACTGACAACCTGTCCTGGACTTTAGAATTAGAATTAGAATCCCTACAGTGTGGGAACAGGCCCTTCGGCCCAACAAGTCCACACTGATCCTTGGAGCATCCCACCCAGACCCATCCCCCTATAACCCACACACCCCTAAACACTGTGGGCAATTTAGCATGGCCAATCCACCTAGCCTGCACATCTTTGGACTGTGGGAGGAAACCGGAGCACCCAGAGGAAACCCACACAGACACGGGGAGAATGTGCAAACTCCACACAGACAGTCACCCAAGGCTGGAATTGAACCCGGGTCCCTGGCGCTGTGAGGCAGCAGTGCTAACCACTGAGCCACCATGCCGTCCGCAACTTCCCGCGTAGATGCGACAGTCAAGACGGCACAACAATGCCGCTTCTTCCTCAGACAGCTCAGGAAATTTGGCGTGTCCATAGGGTCTCTCACCAGCTTCTACAGATGCACCATTGAAAGCCTACTGTCCGGTGCATAACGTCCTGGTATGTTAACTGCCATGGCCAGGATCGTAACAAACTTCAGAAAGTAGTGTGCACAGCCCCGACCAAAATGGAAGCTCATCTTCCATCTCTTTTACATGGCTTGTTGCTGCAAAAAGGCTGCCAACATCATCAAAGACCATCCCATCCTGGTAAACCTCTCCTACAACCTGTAACATCAGGCAGAAGACACAGAACCTTGAACACACGCACCAGCAGTTTCAGGAACAGCTTCCCTACAGTTATTATAAGGATGAATGGACTGTCTAACTTCAAATAATGCTGATCTTGCTAACGTTGATCTTGCCTAGCGCGCACCTTGTGCGACGTAACGTGTATGCCTATGCCTATGCCTATGTCTAAGCTTTTTTCCTCATCCTGTGATCTGTTTGTCTTTGCTTACTATGATCTGCCTGTACTGCTCCTAAACAAAGCTTTTCACTGTACTTAGGTACATGTTACAATAAATAAGTACAGGGTATTTTGTTTGTACTACCAGGAGGGCTTTAAACTAACTTGGCAAGCAGTGAGAATCAACAGAGAATGTTAGAGAAGAAACGCCTGGTTTACCAAATACTTGAAGAGATTGATAGCGCAAACATGGAGAATACTAAGTTACTCGTTGAAGTTCAATCAGGGAGAAAGTAATGAAATCAAAATTATGGTCTATGTTCATGTGTGTTAATCCCCAGAATATAGTAAATAAGATTCTGAGGTACAGACACACAATACCATGTGAAAATATGATGTTGTAGTAAAAGCAGAGACCTGGCTGAAGAAAGTACAAGAGTGGGTTTTTAATATTAATGGATATAATGTGTTCAGAAATGATAGAAAAGGAAGGGGTGACAGTGTTGGTTAAGTAGACTTTTACATTGGAGAAAGAGGTTAGATCGAAGTGTTCAAGGATATAATCAATTTACCTAGAGGTAAGGAACAAGAAGAGTGCAGTTACATTACTCAGTGTAGTCTGTAGACCACCAACCAGTGGAAATGATGTTGAGTAACAAATTTGCAGGGAAATTACAGAAAATTCTCAACACTATAGAGTAGTATAATCAGGGACTTTAATTACCCAAAAATAGGCTGAGATACTGGTTGTGTAATGGCCAGTGAGGGGCAAGTGTTTCTAGGTTGTGTTCAGAAGAATTTCTAGAATGTGTGCAGTTCAATAAGAAATGATGCACAGTTGGACCCGGAACTTGGAAATGAGCTAAGTCAAGTGGATCAAGGATTAGCAGGGGGATATTTAGGAAACAGTGATCATTGCATCAAAACATTCCATTTGCAGAACTGCTGCAGACTTTACGGGCCAAGTGGCTTCCTCCTTTGCAGTAACACTTGTGTGATTCTGTGATTTACATTACCAATCATTATCATAAACTTTAGAATGTTTATATTATGTGCTAATAATATAACTTAGTGGTAACAGTTATTTATATTCGGTGACAGCAATCACAAAGCAGTGATGTGTGCTTTGATCAACGGGTGAAGCCATCAAGGCTGGCATAAAACTTGGAAATGGCTGGAATAAGCAGTGACAGTGAATTTTGGAAACAAAACTCACTATTGAGAATGATTATTCCAACAGAGTGAGTAAGTGTAACTAATGATGTTCAATGATGTAAGTAAGGATGATACAAAATTAGTAGGTATCATTGATAGCGGGGAAGGTTATCAAAAATTACAGAGGGATCTTGATCAAGTGGGGAAGTGGGCTGAGGATTGGCGAATGCAATTCAGTACAAATGAGTATGTGGTTTTGCGCTTTGGAAAGTCAAACCAAGGTAGTACTTATATAGTAAATGGTAAGGTCCTGATGAGTGTTGTGGAACAGAGGGACCTAGGAGTACAAGTTCATAGTTCATTGAAAGTGGCATCACAGGTGGACAGGGTATGAAGAATGCATTTAGCATGCTGGCCTTCATCGATCGAGGCATTGAGTATAGGGGTTGGGACGTTATGTTACAGTTGTATAAGTCGGTGAGGCCGCTTTTGGATTATTGTATACAGTTTTGGTCACCCTGTCATTGAAAATACATAGTTAAACTGGAAAGTGTGCATAGAAGATTCACAAGGATGTTGCCAGGACTAATAGGCCTGAGTTACAGGGAGCGGTTGGCCAGGATAGGACTTTATTCCTTGGAACGCAGAAGAATGAGGGGTGACCTTATTGAGGTGTATAAACCCATGAGGGGCATAGATAGGATGAATGCACGTAGTCTTTTCCCAGGGATGAGAAATTGAAAACGAGAGGGCATAGGCTTAAGGTGAGAGGGGAAAGATTTAAGAAGGACCTGAGGGGCAACTTCTTCACGCAGAGAGTGATGTGTATATGGAATAGGATACCGAGAAAGTGGTTGAGGCAGGTACAATAGCAACATTTAAAACATATTTGGATGGATACATAGATGGGAAGGATTTAGATGGATATGGACCAAATGCAGGTGATTTGAACTAGCTGAGTGAGCACCATGGTCAGCATGGACCAGTTTGGGCCGAAAGGCCTGTTTCCATGCTATATTACTCTATGACTCTAAGATTCTAATGCTCTATAGAGATCTACCTAAATAAACTTTTGACCATTTAATTAATAATTGTAGGTACAAAAGCAGAGATTGTGCATTTTGAGATGTAGACCATACTTGGAGAATAATGGAGCTATTGATAATATCAATCCCAATAGAAATGTTCCAAAATTATATGTTGGTGCAAAAAAGGACACAATATCAACAATCTACTTCGAAATGAAAAATAAAGTACAAAAATATAATTACAGGCAGGCAATGTACATAAGCACTTACAGCAGCAACAATCATCGGTGCTGAGACACCCTAGTCAGACAAAGTGTGTGGCAAGTGCAGTATAATGCATCAAATCACATAACTGTTATCCATTTAGAGATAACTGCAAGTAGTGAGATCTATAGGAATCATGCAGAACGTCTGGCAACTAAGAAGCAGTCAGAGCAGATTGGAGAACTGCCAATGTGACACTGCTATTCAAAAAGGGAGGGAGGCAAAAAGCAGGTACCTATAGGTCAATTAGCCAAACACCTATTGTTGGAAAAGTACTGGAATCAGTTATTAAGATAATAATAGCAGAACATTTGGAAAATCATAATCTAATTCAAGAAAGAGTCAGCATGGCTTCATGAAAGGGAAATTGTGACTAAATTGTGTCCGACCAGGGGCGATATGGTGGCTCAGTGGTTAACATTGCTGTGTCACGGTGCCAGGGACCCGGGTTCGATTCCATCCTTGGGCAACAGTCTGTGTGGACTTTGCACTTTCTCCCCATGTCTGCTTGGGTTTTCTCTGGGTGCTTCAGTTTCCTCCCACTGTGCAAACATGTGCAGGTCAGGTGGATTGGCTAAATTGCTCCTAGTGCCCAAGGTGTGCAGGTTGGTGGATTAGCCATGGGAAATGTAGGGTTACAGGGATGTGATGGGTCTGGGTGGGATGCGCTTTGGAGAGTTGGTGTGGACTTGATGGGCCAAATAGCCTACTTTCACACTGTAGGAATTCTATGAAATGAATTTTCAGTTTTTCAAGGAAATCTCAACCAGAGTGGATAGAGGGGAAGTAGTACATATGTTATATTTGGACTTTCACAAAGACATTCGACAAGGAACCTCAGAAAAGGTTAAGTCATAAGGTAAGAGCCCATGGTGTTGGAGGTAGTATACTCACGTGGATAGAGAACTTACTAATGGACAGGAAACAGCGAGTGACAGTGAGGCGTTCATTTTCAGGTTGGTGACTCACGGACAGTGGGGTTCCATAGGGATCACTGTTGGGACCTTAACTGTTTACAATATATATTAATGATTTGGAGGAAGTAAGTGAATGTATTGTAGCCAAATTTACAGATGATGCAAAAATTCATGGAAAGACAGGTTGTGAGAGAGTACAGACAGTTTGCAGAGAGATATTGATAGGATACGTAAATGGGCAAAATGTTGGCAAATGGAATATAATGTGGGAAAATGTGAAGTTGTTAATTTTGGAAGAGAGAACAAAAGAACAGAATATGATTGAAATGGAGAAAAGCTGCAGAAAACTGCAAGACAAAGGGACATAGGGGTACTTGTACATGAAACACAGAAAGCTAGCACACAGGTGCAGCAGAAAGTCAGGAAACTAATGGAATGTTGGCCCTTATTTCAAGCAGCATAAGAGTAGGGAAGCCTTACTGCAACTGTACAAGATGCTGGTGAGACCAGTTCTGAACTATGGGGGCCAGTTTAGGCCCTCTTATTTTCAGAAAAGATACCATTTCATTGGAGACAGTTCAGAAAAGTTTCACTAAGATGGATTGTTTGGAGCATTTGTCTTATGAACAAAGGCTAAACAGGTTGGCAGTCTACTGACTGGAGTTTGATGAATGAGAGGTGATCTCATTGAAATGTATAGGATTCTTAAGAGACTTGACACGATAAATGCGAGAGGATATTTCCCCTCGTGGGAGAGTCCAGGACCAGAGGGCAAGGTCTCAGAATATTTAAGGCTGAGATAGATAAATTCTTGATCAGTATATGAATCAAGGATAATTGGGAAAACACAGGAAACTGAGGAATGTTGGATTAGCTGTGATCCTATTGAATGGCAGAGTAGGCTCAAGAGTCTGAACAGCTTATTTCTATTTCTATTCGTATTCCTTCTGGTCTTCTTTCTTAGAAACCTCAACTCAGAAAAAACACAAATGCCATTTAGCGGCAAAAACGAGAAATTGTCACGACCAAGTTAGAGGGATGGACTGATTCCTTTTTCACTCCTCCATTGCCACAGTGAAGTTTGAATTTAAAAGTGAGTTGATATCGTCAACTTATGTATGAATCAGACTGCCCAGTTTCAGTGTCAGGAACAAGGCAACCAGGTGATTTAAGTTGACAAAGAAAGAATTGCATTGATATAATAAAAATGTACTCAAGTTATTAATGCAAGGTTTAAAATATGCAAACATATCCAGCTACTTTCTCGAAAAATAACACACACACACACACACACACACACACACACACACACACACACACACACACAC
>JAHRHZ010000147.1:877077-896907 GCA_024137785.1 Ginglymostoma cirratum | reverse complement strand
TCGGGCTAAGGGTTTAGGCCCGAAACGTCAAGTTTTCCTGCTCCTATGATGCTGCTTGACCTGCTGTGTTCATCCAGCCCCATGCTTGTTATCTCGCACACACACACACACCTCCTTCAACCCTGGAAAACACTACAGTTTAATATCTTAAAATAACTTTATTCAAGTAACAGTTAAATCAGAAAAAAATTATTATTCACAGGCTGTCTAAATACAGGTCTGTAGCCAGCGTGACTTTCTACCCACACTATGGTCCTGGGATTTCTCCCTGTATGTTGGGTCTGACTGAATTCTGTTTTTGAGGAGACAATGGTGTGGATTCAGACTTCACCTTTATGACTTCCCATAAGCAGTGATGGGGTACTCTAGTGAGTTATTAACTCTCAAAGTTCAATGAAAGGAATTTCAGAAATCACCCAACTGGAATTTTCACCACAGGTGAGGTGATATGCCTTCCTAAAACTGACAAGCACAAGCTACAACTGAAGATGGATATGAGGCAAATGCCAACATTTCATTTCTGTGGATACGTACCTGATGAAGTTGGAGTGTGTGTTACAGCCAACAGGAGCTAGACTCACCACGTATAAGTTTGCCAATGTGCTGTGAGAGTATTTATGTTACAGTGCAGAATCAGAAGTTCTGAATCCTTGGCACAATTTCTCTATGTCGTTGATGTAAATGGACCAATGATATCTGGACTGTGATCTGTAGTGAATGTGAGATCATTCAATACACAGTCTTAGTAAATCGCAAATGTCAGATAGTCGATTCAAGTGTGACCCAACTGAATTTATTCATGACCTGCAACAGAAATGCCCCATAAGTTTAACACCATGGACAGTTTTATAGGAGATGCCATTCTTCACTTGAAACAATCCTTCCATACATCTATAACAAAAATGCAGTACTTGAGTGGATGCATTAGACGTGGAAATTGAAGATTTGTATGACATTGATCTAATGCAGTTTAGACAAGATGAATGTGGGAAACTCCATCAAAGAATTCCTGAGATTGTATGCTCAGTGCACGAGGGCAGATCATCAGTAGGGAATGGTTGGATTCAGTACAAGAGAACCTATTGGCCTTGATTCCCTTGGCATTTCAAATGGAATCATTATCAAGTGCACACAAGTACAGTTCATCCAGATATCCTTTCTTGCATGAGACAGTTTATTGGTCAGGAATCAGGAATAACATAGAATGAGCTGTGAGGATGTGTGATGCATGTTAGACTCATGAGCCAAGTCAATACAAAGAGTAACTTCATTCTCCATGATGTTCCAATGTATCCATAGTTGAGAATAGCTGTTGAGTTGTTTGCCATTTAAGATGGCTACTTCTTATTTGTTACTGACAAATACTACAAATTTCCTAATAAAATCAGAAGTTACTTGAAAATCTCAGCAGGTCTGGCAGCATCTGTGGAGAGAAAGCAAGTTAACATTTTGGATCCAGTGACCTTTTATGATTTATTTTCTGATTTTCAGCGTCCACAATTCTTTGGCTTTTCTTTTGCTTTTAGTTTACTTAAAGATTTCCTATTATCTCCCAACTTAGTGATGCATCAAAAGCAACAGTGACAAACTGGATGAATGCAATTTTCAGTTTTTTTGGTTCACTGGGAAGATAGTATCTGACAATGTCCATAGTACAGTGGAAGACTCTTCCAAGGCATATACAAAGTTAGCTGTACATCACGTTATATCATCCCCACAGTATCCACTGTTAATGGGAGAGCATTAAGGATGGTGCAGTGTATAAAGTCACTCATTTCAAAAGGTAGACATTCAGATAGTAGTGCTTCACATATGACCAACAGCATTAGGCAAGGGAATACCATGCTTAGCAGAGACTCTGTTCAGATGGCAAATCAGGACAAATCTTTTGAGTCATCATCTGTTCAGATCATCTGTGCAGGAACAAAAAGAAAATCAGGAGAAAATGAAAATAACACATGACAAGGAGGGCAGAAGATCAGAGTGATTCAACCACAAGAGTGAAAATGGGCCCTCACGGAGGTGTCAATTATAGAATCATATAGCACAGAAGCGGCCCTACAGCCCAGAGTCAAACTGCCAAAAATACACTACTACCTGCACCACCCCCACTTTCCAACATTAGGCGTATTGTCTTCAATGTTATGATACTTCAAGTGTTCATCCAAGTACTTCTTAAATTATGAGGTTGTGCCTCAATTATACTGCCAGACTCTGAATTCCACACCCCCACCACCCTCTGAGTGAAAAAATATTTCCTCAAATCCGCTCTAAATCGCCTGCCTTTTACTTTAAAGGTCCACCCCATTGTCATTAACCCACTAAGGGGAACAGCTGCTTTCTATTCATCCTGCCCATGCACCTCATAATCTTATACACCTCTACTAAGTCCCCTTTCTGCCTTCTCTGCTCCAAAGAAAACAAACCGGGCTTATCCAGCCTCTCTTCATAGCTAAACTGCTCCCTCCCAGGCAACATCGTGGTGAATCTCTTCTGTGTCCCTCCAGTGCATTCAAATCCTTTGTATAGTACAGAGACCAGAACTGCACGCAATGGCCTAAGCAACTATGGCCTAAGCAAAGTTCTGTATAACGCTAACATAACCTGTCAGCTCTTGTAATCTTTTCTTTGACTGATGAAAACAAGCATCCCGTATGCCTTCCTACGACCCTACTAACCTGTCCTGCCACCCTCAGGAATTCTTGGATAAGCACCCTGTTATGACATGGCATCAGACAGCCGAATCAAAATCAGCCTTTTTACCTCTGTGTTCCTAAAACAGCAAAATCTCAATAGTTACTCCAATGGTTTGTAACCAGACTTTAGAATAACCAGTCCCAGACTTTGTGGATAATTATTTCCAGACACCGGTTTTGTATCTTAAACAAAAGACTTAACTATTTATTAAATATACAAGAGCTTTAGCAGAGGAAAAATTAAACAAAAAGGTAATCTAATTAATGTCTATGCTTTTGACCTGAACATGTGTTACCAGCCCACATTCACACAAAAGACAGACAGACAAATGAACACAGCTATAGGATAAATAAAAGAAATAACAAAATTGGCTAGGTTTCGGGATGTATTGTTTCACAGGTATAAATGTGGACTCTGGCTGCTTTTCTGGAAATGTCAATTAGACTCACCTTTTCAGTTCAGACAGAAACAGATAGTAATACTTCTAACTCAGCTTTGCACTCTTGGGGCTTCCAGAAGCTGGTGAGGAAGATTAGGCAGAGAGCTTTCAAGTATTCATGCTGTGTCACTCAAACTCATCTCTACAGAAAACATAGTTCAAAAAATCAACTTCAACTATGGTCCTGCCCTGATAGACTTGACATTCTTTTCCTGAGGACTCAGTTACCATTCAACATCTGTCATCATCTTGAACATAGGGTATCTTCCACACACCTTGCTAATAGACAATTTCTGCTATCAGTGTGAACACAATACTGTGTTCTTCCTGGGGTTGCTGCCTCTTTAGGATCCCTTTTAATTAAGAATCAGCTTGCAGTTAACCTGTAGACCTGGCCTAACAAACAAAGTTTATTCAGTCTGTTCTATTCCTTTTATGACAAGCTGTTTCTCAAAGTTAACAAGTCAAATTTAGCTCATCCAGTTCACAGTTCCAAACTAAAATCAATGAAAGAATAAAATTAAAATAGTGAAAAATCAGCGAGAGTTCTAATGATCCCAAGATCCTTCTGTTCCTTAGGTTTTCTAGTGTCCTGTCATTCATTGAGTACTCCTTTGTCTTGTTACCTCTTCCAAAGTGCGTCACCTCACATTTATCAGGCTTAATTTCCATCTGCCACTGATCTGCCCATCCATTTTTATCCTCCTGTAGCCCAATACTTTCCTCTTCACAGGCCAATCTTTGTGTCATCCATAAGCTTACTTATCATGATCCCCCACCACCCCCAATTTTTCATCTCCATCGTTTATATACATCACAAACAGTAAGAAACCCAGCTCTGATTCCTGTGGTACACCTTGCACACCCTCTGTCGCCTGCCACTAAGCCAATTTTGGATCCAACTTGCCAAGTTACTCTGGGTTCCCATGAGCTTTTGCTTCTTTATCAGTTTCCCATGTGGGACCTTGTGAAAGGCCTTGCTAAAATCCATTTGAACTACAGCACTTCAGCGCTTCCGTACCCTCATCCATACGTGTGGTCATCTCCTTGAAAAATTCTACCAGATTTGTTAGGCATGACCTTCCTCTGACAAAGCCAAGCTGACTATCCTTGATCAAACCTTACCTCCCCAAATAAAGATTACTTTTTTTCCTTCATTATTTTGTCTAGTAGTTTCCCTGCCACTGTTATTAGACTGAACAACCTTATAGTTCCCTGGTCTATCACTACCACCTCTCTTGTAAAATGGAACCACATTAGCTGCCCTGCAGCCCACAAGCACCTCCCACGTGCCCAGAAGTGATTTGAAAATTGGGATCAGGGCCTCGGTAATTTCCTCCCTTGTCTGCACAGCCTGGAAAACAGCTTATCTGGACTTAGGGATTTGCCCACTTTTAAATCCATCAAGGTCTCCAGGATCTTGTATGTTAAAATCAAGATGCTTTTTTCCTCTTCTAACCTAAAGTTGATCTTCCATTAGATACTCCAGTAGAGCTTTGCCTGTCCAACCTTGCCACATAAGTGAGCCCTCTCATTCCAGGTATTAGCCTGGTAAACTTCTCTAAACTACTTCCAATGCATTAACATCAGTCCTTAAATGAGGTATCAAGATTGTCCTCCAGATGTGGTTTCACCACTGTCCTGTACAATTGAAGCATGAATTCTCTATTTTTGCATTTAACTCCCCTCAATATAAATGATAACTTTCTGTTAGTTTTCCTAATTACTTGCTGTCTGCATAATAGATTTTTGTGATACATACTCCAGGACACGCTGATCTCTCTGAATTTCAGATCTCTGCAATTGCTCACCCATTAAGATATTATGCATCTTTATTCTTCTTGCCAGAATGAACAATTTCACATTCTCACAGATTATACTCCATTTGCCACATCTTTTTCCCAATCAAGTAACCTAATCTACAGCTCTCTGTAGCATTCTTATGTCCTCTTTACAAATTAGTTTTTTATGTAGTTTTGTGTCATTAACAAATATAGCAAGCATACCTTCCATTCCTTCATCCATGCTATTTCTCTAAGTTGTAAACAGGTGAGGATCCAACACTGATCCTTGTGTCACGTCTTGCTAACCTGAAATAGTCCCAATTATGCCTGCACAATGCTTCCTGTTAGCTAGCTAGTCCTCTATCCATGCCAATATGTTACATTCTACACCAGAGATTTTCAACTAGTGTGTGTTCCACAGTGAGGTGAGAAGTGTGCCAAGAAATTGTCAGGAAACAGCACTGCTTTGCGTAGACTTCTAATACCACGCATGCAGAGAGATACAGCACTCTGCACGTGCATGGCCATTTGTCACAGCATGTGCATGGAAGATGAGAAATCTGCTCGTTGTGCAGCTTGCTTACATATATGCAGGCCCAAACATTCTGTCTGAGCATGCACATTGATTCTCATGAGGATGAGAAGAAACTGCACAGCATGTGCAATGAAGACATACACAATTGTTGAATGACTCAAACTGGCTTGCCTGCCCCGCGGACATGTTCGCATGGATTTTATGGGTAATATATTTGGAATTTCTTTTAATTAAACCACTGATCTAAGTCTTGGGAGTAGATTTTAAGTAATGATACATTTGTGTCAAAAGAGAGGTTCCTCTGCTACTTCTGTTGATGAAACCTTTGAACTGAAAGAATAAAAAGCATGTTGAGTTGAGCAGTTATTGAAAATGTGTCTGTGCTCAAAGTCAAAGATGGTGTATTTTTTTCCGATCGGTTTGAAACATTAACGCTTTTGATTTTTCTTTAGCTTGTGGTAAGCACTATGTTGTGGAATGTTTCTAGTAAAGCTATAACCACGGTACATGCAAGTAAATATGACGTCTATGAGCAGGCAATTCAGCAGAAAAGGTGGGTGTGCTGTATAGTTGTTCGTTTCATTGATGTTCGTCTTGATAGTGACGCTTTATGAAATACCTTCTGGAAATCTAGGTTCACTACATCTAGCAGTTCTCCTTTATATCCACAGCATGATCAGTGTTCCTGGTGCGGTCCCATTTTTGGTTTCTCAAACTCTTAAGTGTGCAGATTGGTGCAAACTTAACTGTCAGATGATTTTAACATCCATCACTATATTTGGGTAGTCTAAATGAAGCACCGGAGAACCTCACTGTTCTCTACCAAAATACTTAGTATTCCAGAGCCTTCCTGGCCATCAAAGATAATTTCAGGTTTCCTTTCACTAATAACTCCTTAAATTTCCACTGTCCACCTATTCAGAGTTATCTGTAGCTGTAAGTATAAGATCATTGAGATTTTTATTTCCAAGGTTTAGATCATCCATTCAGTTACTCTATACGGCAAACTTTGTTTTAACCGGCACCTTACGAATTAGCACTTTTGAACAACCAGCAAAAATTACCTCAAATACCTCGAAGTTTACTGCACTATCATGATCTCCACGATGTCCAAGTAGTCAGTTGAGGGTGCAAATGAGAATGCTCTCTGCTGGTAAATTTTATTTAAGGCAAAGTTGCAATATTATTTAAGTGATTTATGCTGTAAATAAAGTATAACAGTGATGTGTATACCCTCTGTATTAAGTTTCTATTACTTTGTGTTTTTACATTGATTATGTGGACCTCCTGATCAACCAGAATATTGGATCAGCCTGCTGCCATAGGTGTCAGTCAATAAAATTATTGCTGTAGATTTCCCCCATCTTCCTTTTCCAGCAAAGTTGAAGTTCCCAACTGTCTCCCCAGTGCCCTAGCCCTGAGATTTCATCTATCTTTTTCTCCTGTCTCGCTACATGTCCATTCTGAGCTCATTCAGACCATGAGACACACCTCCCTCCTTATTGCGCCACAATGCTGACTGCAAGCTTCTTTTACTTACTCCCGTGCTAGTTGACATTCTAAATAGTTCCGTTCCCTTAAGTACTGTCGTCCTCCCTTAAATCATATCATCCCATCTTGTCTAAATCCTGCCACCAACTCCTCTAACTTTACGATGTACAGCCAGATTTCTTATTTTTCCGTCTTTTTCAGATTTCTTGAGCATATTTTCACCTCTGAAATATGTGTTCATCTTTCTTACAACTCACTGTTTGGATTTCTCTCATTTGAATTCTGTCCGTTTCATTGTTGTCTTAACTATAATAAAATCATGCTGAGACTATAGATAGAAGCGAGTCTGTCCTCCTACCGGCGAACAGCAACCTTTTTTAACTATATTACACTATATACATAAGTGGGTGGGGGAGATTGTCCTTAGTACTCTGCAGGCTCAGGCCTAGTTCCAAGTGTCACCCACATCAGCAGGCATCATTAAGATATGTCACTCATTAGCAAATTAGGAGTCACCCTCTGTCCTAAATTAACCAGATAGATTCTGTCTCTCCATGCTATTATAGTTTTTTGATCAATCTTACTGTTACAGTCATGTTCGAAATGGACTACCAATTTTCATCATTTGACTTTAATACCTGAAGCTTTCATGGACTCAAGAAAGGTTGCAAAAGGATAAGCACTGAAGTAAAATGGCTGTAAAGAGCACCTGGCTAGGTTGAGCTAAACTTATCATGAACCCTTCAGGAAACTAGTAGGTAGATGTGCCAAAATTAACATAATTATAAAAGGGCTCTGAAACTCCAATTTATATTTCCCAGTTGATTTATACCTTTCTGAAAGTTAACACATTGAGATGAAAGGCTGTCTGCGGAGTATTCAGTTTAGGAATACACAAACGCACCTTTATCAATAGCTGCTTCTGAGCATCATGGGAGATACAGGAAAATGGATCTGTGAACAAGAATTGGATGACACTATTTATGCATGCCTGCCTCTCTTTCAATCTCCCCCAGGCTCGATATTACCCAATGAAAAGTAACAAAACAATAATAAACGTTCTTTGAGAATTCAAGCAGCTTTGCCGTTACAGAGGAAACAAGACAACAGCTATCATTTGGATTCGTCATTTCATTGACATACTGAAAGACTCCCACTAAAATGTGTAACTGCAACTGCCTTTTACCTTACTGCCTATGCCAGATAATCTGCTCCCCCACTTGATTTGTAGGCTCTATGCATGTATCTATGCATGTGTCTCTATGATGTATGTTATATTTCAAGTGTCATAACACTCCTGTCTTTTTCACACAAGAAATCTTTGAATTGACTTTCCTGCATTTCTGATTTAGTTAACGTGTTTAACTGACATTTGACAAACACATGCTTAAAAAAAAGACAATAAGCATGTTTTGCAAATGACTGAGGGTGTTGGTTAAAAAGAAGGGAAGCTGTGAACTCTCATCCAACTGGTCATAACTAGCATCACACCACACCTCCTTTATTTCTGTCCCTATGTTTTCTGGATACTTCGTAGCCAGAAATGTAAAGTTCACAATTTACTCATGGTGACTTTACCTGCATCTCACTAACCTGATACATCGTGCTTTGTGCAATCATGCTTAGGCAGTCCAAATCATTCATAGATTGTCTCGTATTTGTCCCTTCTTTGTTCCTTACTGTTTCTATTTACTTCAGTGTTCTAAGCCTATCCCAGTTTTCTGATTCTTCTCTATAAAGTTTTCTCCTGGGCACCTCCCCTCCCCTACAGCTGACAGGACAGTTTGAGAACTCCTCCATTCACAAGAAATGGTTAGGGCTAATCATATGGTTAATCATAATGGTTATGTCTTTCACAAGGAAGGAAAAAACAGAAGCGTTTCAAGTGCATCAGCACACAGATCCTGAAAATACAGAACAAGAGCAGTGGACACTAGTTTTAGATTGTTGGCTGAACAAGGATGTACAGCCAAAGTCTTGCCCAGTGCAGTGAAAAGAAACTTTGCCTGGACATTGCAAAAGGTCAATATAAATCAAGTGCTGATGTAACCGAGATGGAGGAACTATATGAAAGTGGTGAGCCTGACCATGAAGTGGTGGAGAAACTGATGTGGGAATCTGCAGGTTACCTTTATAACAACAAACTGTATTTCATGACTGGTCTGAGTGAAATATTAAAAGGTGTTCTCCAATATGATGAAGAATTAGGTAAGTGTAACCCTTTTTATGAAGATACATATGGAAAGCTATCTAAAGGAGCTCAGTTATTTTGAGCTCTGATGAAGGGCCTATGCTTCAAATGTTAGCCTTTTCACTTTACAGGTGCTAATGGACAAGCTTTTCACTTGAAAAACTCCATATGCTGGCTGAAATGAAGTTTCAGATCTCTGCCTGTTTGTTTTTACTTTTGGACTGGTTACGGTCTTTTTTTTTAAAGAGTTTTAATTTCAAGACATTTATTTCTCTGGATTGCACTTATTCTTCAAATTTTCCAATAGTCCTGATTTATTGAACTCCTATTGTAATTGCAGTTTAAAACAGTTGTTTATTTTGGCCATTTGCAGGAATTTGTTCTATAACAAAATACATCTAAATGCCATGTGAACTGTCACTTCATAGAGTCATACAGCGTGGAAACACACCCTTTGGTCCAACTTGTCCATGCTGACCAAGTTTCCCAAATCAAACTAGTCACAGTTGCCTGCATTTGTCCATATCCCTCTAAAGCTTTCCTATTCATAGTACCCATTCAAATGTCTTTTAAATGCTGTAACTGTACCTGCACCTATCACTGCCTCTGGCAATTCATTCCAAATACAAATGTGAAAAAGTCGCCCCTCAGGCTTCTTTTTAAGTAGTTTTCCTCTCACCTTAAAAATATGTTCCCTAGTTTTGAAATCACCTACTCTAGGTGTTGTTTACCTTATCTGTGCCCCTCATGATTATATAAGTCTCGATAAGGTCACGTCTCGAATTCCTACTCTCTAGTGAAAAAGGTCCCAGCCTATCCTTGTATCTCAACCCTCCAGTCCAGGCAACATGCTTGTAATTTTTTTCTGAATCCTCTCCAATTTAATAATATCCTTCCTATAACAGGGTGACCAGAACTATCTGCATTACTCCAAAAGTGACCTCCCCAATGTCCTGTACAACTTAAACATGACATCCCAACTCTTATACTCATTGGTCTGAGCGACGAAAGCAAGTGTGCTAAATGCTTTCTTAACCACTCTGTCTATCTGTGATACAACTTTGTAAAAAACTATGTACATGAACCCATTGGCCTCACTTTTCGACAACACCTCCCAGGTTCCTACAATTAACTGTATAAGTCCCGTCTTTCTTTGTTTTACTGAAATGCAATACCTCACCTTTATCCAAATTAAACTCCTTCTGCAACTCCTGAGTCCATTGGCCCAATTGATCAAGTTCCATCTGTAATCCTAGATAATCTTCTTCACTGTCAACAATACCATCAATTTTGGTGTCATCTGCAAGCTTACTAACCTTGCCTCCTAAATTCTCATCCAAATCATTTATATAAATGACAAACAAAAGTAGACCCAGCACTGATCCCAACGGAACACTGCTGGACACAGGCCTCCAGTTCAAAAAAGCAGCCCTCCACAACCATTTGTCTTTCTCCTACTGTCAAGCCAATTTTGTAACCAATTTGCAAGCTCTCTGTGAATCTCATGTGATCTAACTTTACTAATTTGTCTTACCACGTGGAACCTTGTCAAACTCCACGTAGACCGCATCTACCGCTCTGCCCTCATCAATCTTTTTGGTTATGTCCTCAAAAACACTCAATCAAATTTGTGAAACACGATTTCCCATGTACAAAGCCATACTGACTATCTTTAATCAGTCCTTGCCTCTCCAAATGTATGTAAATCCTATCTCTCAGAATCCTCTCCAACAACTTACCCATCACTGATGTCAGACTCGCAGATCTATAGTACCCAAGCTTCTCATTACAGCCTTTCTTAAATAAAGGCACAACGTTAGCCACCCTCCAGTCCTCCAGCACCTCACCTGTGGCTGTAGATGATACAAGTATCTCTTATAGGGGCCCTGCAATTTCTTTCCAAACTTCCCACAATGTCCTGAGATACACTGCATCAGATCCTGGAGGTTTATCCTCCTTTCCTGTTTTTAAGACCTTCAGCACTTCCTCTTATGTAATGTGAACTATCTTCAAGGCATCAATATTTATTTCACCATGTTCCCTAGCCTCCATTTCATTCTCCGTAGTAAAATCTGACGCAAAATATTCATTCGGTATCTCTCCCACCTCCTGTGATTCCACATGTAGATGACCTCTTTGATCTTTAAGGGGCCCTGTTCTCTCCCTCGTCACTCTTTTGTTCCTAATGTACTTGTAGAATCTCTTTGGATTATCCCTAACCTTATCTGCCAAGGTTATCTCATATCCCCTTTTTGACATCGCAATTTCCCTCTTAAAAATCCCCCAACACTTCTAATATTCTTCAAAAAATTCACTTGATCCCAGTTGTCTATACCTAATATATGATTCCTTCTTATTCTTGACCAGAACTTCAATGTATTTAATCATCCATTAATCCCTGCTCTTGCAAGCTTTACCTTTCACTCTAACAGGAGCGCAATGCTTTTAAACTCTTATCTCACGTTTGAAAGCCTCCCACTTGCCAGTTGTCCCTTTACCCCCCAACAGTTTACTCCAATCAACTCTTGAAACTGCCTGTCTCATACCATCAAAATTTAATTTACTCCATTTAAGAACCTTAACTTTTATACAAGGCCTATACTTTTCCATAACTATGTTAAAACTTAGATAATTATGACTCCTGCTCCCAAAGTGCTTCCCCACTAACACTTTGAAAATAATTTGTCAAGTCCTGCCTGAAGTAGGCTGAATGTTGCAGAATAGATTGGTCATTTCAAGATAAACAGAAAGCTGACATTTCATACACATATTTTGTTCTGTCTAAACAGTCTTTACAGAATGATGTAATTTGGCAAACTTTGTAAGTAGCTTGAAGCACGTGACTGCTTGTGAATGAATGCATAACGTTTTCAAACTTTTATTCCTGTTCAAACACAATAAAAATTTTCTAACTGATTTAAATTAAAAATGGTCTTTATGAGATGATGAGAAAGTCCAGTTCTTAAATTCCTCAATTAGGAACTCAATTGAGCACCAAGTAAACTTGGGTTTCCAAAGTCATATGATTAGTAAAGGGTTGCTGGCTATGACATTTTTATTCTTGGGGTTGAGAGGGAGGCTAATGATAATTCCAAATTGATATTGATAACTGCTTGTTGTCACTTAATGTACACAGGGCTCACTGCTTAACTCTAAAGCAGCAGATGCACACAGGAACGCCATTTTTCATATTGGCATTCAGTCCTGTAATAACAACGCGCAAATGTACACTTTTCAATAAACCTTCTTCACTAGCACATGCACAGGCAACGCCCTAGAACATACTATGCTTTCTTCTCTTTGTCAGCAAATGCAGCCATTTTCTAATTCTGCCCAGATTGGAAATGCAGGATATTCATCTGTTTATCTCTGTACTACCTTCAGACGGTTCTGTTCCTATTGACAGGTGACTGCAGAGATATTCTCCACTTGGTAACTTATTCCAAACATCAAAGAAACTTGACTTCTGTTCATAATTAAATAGCAGTATTTCTGCAGGCAATGTAACAATATTACTGCATCTAGAAATCTGTATTTGGCAAAATCATTACATTTCTGAGGTTAAAAGGACTAAATTACAAGGACTGATTTCATACACAAGGCAATTAGATAATTAAGGAGTAGTAGAATTGAAGTATTTAGGGTAATTAAGAGGAGTTCATAGGGTGGATAAAGAGAAAGTTTGTGGGGAGTCCAAAACAGGGCATAAAATTAGCTTGTTCTGAAAAAGCATTACTAAAGTAACATGTTAACTCCATTTCTCTCTGCAGAGATTCTGCCACACATACTGAATATTTTCAGCATTTTGTGTTTTTAAGATATACAATTAGAGTTAGGCCATTTAGGAATGATGTCAAGAAGTATTCTTTCACGCAAAGAATAGTGCCCTTACCTCCACCCAGCTGCAAATCCGTAAAACAACTGAAGGTCAACCGAAAATTACAGAACTGACGTAGATTGTTTTTAGGAAAGTATATTAAGAGCTGCAGACCAAAGACAGTTATACAAAGTTACAATACAGGTCAGTTGACTGATTAATAGAACAGTCTCGAGGGGCTGAATGGACAATCTTTCTATATTCTTGGAATCCTGACTGTTGTCAAATCATTTTCTACATGTCAAAGCACTCAGAGCAGCTCACTTTGCTCGCCACGTGTAAAGTGTGAAATCAAAATGCATCTGTTCCATCGTGCCACATGAAAAGGACAACAGCATACCTGTTTTTGAAGTGATGTTTGATTTTTATTTCCCCCAAATGTCAGCCTTCCAGTTTCTCTCTTGAACACTCAGGATTTTGTCATTGATCTCTGGGCTCTCTGCAGAAAACCAATACTTGTAGAATGTGATAAAAATGTGTTATATTCCTATCCTCTTCCAAACTACACATGCATGATAATTAAATGGTGTTTGCTTAAATGTCAAATACAAGCAGTCTGTATTTGAACCCCATTACATTAAACTGGTTAGCTTGGCAATCACAAGTAATCAATAAAAAACAGCAAATGGAATAGCCATGAGGCTGCTAGCTATACGGACATGAATAAGAGACATAAAAACAAAATGCTGCCGACACTGGAACTCTGAAACAAACACAAGAGTGCTGGAGAAACTCAACAGTTCTGACAGAATATGTGGAGAGACTAACAAAGTTAACATTTTGAGCCCAGAATGACTCTTCAAACTGGCATTGAAAGGGATGGGGGACACTTCGATATTAGGAGTTGTCAGTTGGACGGTGTTGTTGTTCCTCTCAGATATAAGCTATACCTATATGGTTAAAACTGACAACTCGCTAAACTTGTTCCTGTGAAATACTTTATTCTAGTTGTTTTCCTGTGAGATGTTGTCTTTTTTTACATCAATTTAGATTGACAGAACTATTGAAGGAGCTCTGTAGAAGGTTTGTTCTGACAGTGGATTGAAAATGACATACACTGCCCTGTAATTTAACCCCCATGTTGTGCTGATTTTCAGGCTTTAACTACCAAACATTTTGCCCTGGGAGCCTACCAAGTAGCGGCCAACTTTCAACAGCATCTTCAGTTGGGTTGTCAACTCTCCAAGAATGTCCTGGTATCTGCAGGATCTAAAAATTAACCTTTGATTAATCTGATAGCCTTTTAGCTCTGTCTGAAATGCTAACAGGCAGGGTATGATGTGGATGCTGTAAGCGTACAGGTAGGTACTAAGTGCTCAAGGGCTAAGAGAACGAACATGCAGCTCTGAGAAGCAGCCTGGTCCCATCCATGAGCTGGGTGCCTGTCCCCACGTGCACTATGTCCTTTCAATCCTACTTGAAGGGTGCCCTAAAATGGTCTCAATTTCCTTAGTGACCTGTAAGTTTATCAGAGATGTGCCTTGAGGCTTCTGAGGGTTTGGCAGTTACAGGGTGCGAGTGTCACTGGATAAGAAGTGCATGTGGTTAGTGTCATGGCTTGTATCCTGGGATGTTGTTGTGTGATGGGGAACATGGAGGCTCTTCGCAGCTAGCAGTCAGCTAAAGTCAGTAGCTGCAAGTTGTGAATTTTCAGTGTCTAGTTTGCTTTTTGCACGTGATTCAATTCTGAGTTACTTATCAATGAGGTGACATGCATTTAATAAGGTTCTTAACAAGCACTAATCCCCCTTTATAGTCAACCCTCCGCTTCCTAGAGAGACACTCGCTTCTACACCTAGCACTTAGTTAAAAGATGCAGCTGGCTTTTCACGGCATCCAGATAAGTCTGATAGAACTTTTCAAATGTGCCATGTTTCTTGCCATAGTCCATGTCCTTCAGGTTCCGCCTATTCATTTGCGATGCCATAGACATTACAAAACTGCAACTCTTATGTTCCCAGCTGTCTATTTGCAAAAACTCAACTTTTAACCATTTTGATTCCCACTGATTTTCAATTGATGTAAGTTACTTAGGCAGCAGCAGGTTGGTGCTATTTAATTTTTTTCTGTCTCAATGAATGAAAATGACCTGTTTAAGTGTATGTAATGGCGCTGCAGTGATTGTGACTAGGTCAGCCAGGTAGACCTCATAGAATATGAGTTCCCTGATTGTGACTGTTAATCTAGTCCAATCAGGGCACCCTGGATGACAGATATAGACAGGAATGTCAGCGATTCTGTTCACTCAGAGAGCTGGCTCTAAGGAAGCCTGACCAGTATAAAGTATTATGCAATTGTAAATAAAGGGTGACTTGGTGACTGAATACTGACTTCTCTGGAGTTATTTCAAGTACTTACTGTGCGAGTGTATGAGTAGTACGGACTAGCTAATCACTCATAGCTGTATAATACAGCACAAGAACTTATATCTGTGCAGCATACTTAGCATAATAAAATTCCCAAGGTACTTCACAGTAGTATTATAAAACAAAACCTTTACTAGAGACATAAAACAATATTAGGTCAGATGACTAAAAGGTTTCTCAAAGAGACAGAGCTTTTTAAAATTTTAAGTGAGGAAAAAGAGGTTGAGATATAGCGAGGTGTAAGAAGGAAATTCCCTAGGTTAGGGCCCCAGAAAATGAAGGTATAGAATAATTACAAGCAATGATATTTAGAATCTGATTTAAATAAACATATGTGTCTCGAAGGGTTCTGGGATTAGAGGAGATTACAGGGATAGGAAGGGGCAAGGCCATGGACTTATCTGAACATAAGAATGAGAATTTTATAATTAAGATGTTGCTTCACCAGGAGCTAATATAAATCGGTGCAGGATGATTGGAGAATATGCCTTGGTGTGATTTTAAAAACAAGCAGCAGATTTTTCGATCACTATATGATGACAAAAGGGTGAAATATGAGAAACAAACTCTAAATGTTGGAATAGTTGATACTACAGGTAACAAGGGCAGGAATGAGGCTTTCAGTAACCCAGACGAGCTGAGACAGGAAATATTTCAGAGGTTAAATAAGCACTATGATTAATTAATTAGCTGGTTCCCCCACAGAGGCCCCTATTTGTATTTTGATGTTTAGATCCCAGCTGAAGTATTGACTTCAGTTCTGAGCAACACACTTTTAGGAAATGGTACAGAATAGATTTAACAGAATGGTGCCAGGATGAGGTCATCTGACAAAATGGGGGTAGCTAGGGTTCCTCTCCTTAGAAGGTTCTGATTTGTCCTGGACAGTGCTGTTGAATATACCATCACCTCCCTGGCTTGTGCCTTGTAGATACTGGACAGGCTTTAGGGAGACAGGAGGTGAGTTACTCACTGCAGAATTCCTAGCCTCTGAACTGCTCTTGCGGTCACAGTGCTTACTCCTTGAAGTAGTCCATGTCCAAAAGCAGCAAGAGATATATATTCCCTTGCCTTGTTTGTCCTGCTTAAGTGCATCACCACACATTTACCTGGATTGAATTCCATTTACTACTGATCAGCCCACCAATTGTTGTATTATCTGTAAAATTGCTGATCGGTCCTCCTATGTTCAAGACTAAATCATTTATATAAACCACAACCAGCAACAACCCCAACAGTTACCCCTGTGGGGCCCCATTGGATGCAGATGTTCAGTCAGAAAACACCCCTCAACCATCACCCTCTACTTCCTACCGCTCAGCCAACTGTGGATCCAATTTGCCAAATTTCCTCGAATCCCATGGGCTCTTGCCTTTACTATTAGTCTCCCATGTGGGACGTTAGCAAAAGCCTTGCTGATGTACAAGTAGACTATGTCAAATACATTGCCGTCATTTATAGGTCACTTCTTCAAAAAATCAATCAAGTTGGTCAGACATGATTCCCCTTGTTTGTTCTTGAACCATGCTTGTTCTTGAACCATGCTTGTTCTTGATTAATCACTGCCTCTCCAAATACAAATTAATTCTATCCTTCAGAATTGCTTCCAGTAGTTTTCTCCACCACCAAGGTTGGACTGACTGCCCTGTAGTTTTGTGGTTTATCCCTTGCTCCTGTCTTGAATAACAGTACCACATTGACTGTCCTCCAGTCCTCTGGCACTTCTCCTGTGGCCAGAGAGGAACTGAAAATTTTTGCAAGTGCCGTTGCTTCATTCAGCAACCTGGGATACATTTCATCCAGCCCTGGAGATTGATGTACTTTCAAGCCAGACCGCTCAGAATCTCCTTTTCTTCTATGCCAATTTATTTGATTGTATCAGAGACTTTCTCCCTGATTTCCATACCCATATCATCCCTCTCACTAGTGAATACTGATTCAAAGTGTTTATTTAGAATGCTACTCCTTTGGGTCCAAGCACAAATTACTGCTATGGTTCTTAATGGACCCTACTCTTTCCTTCATTATCCACTTACCACTGCAGGGCCAGATGGCCTGTTTCTGCACTTTAATGTGTATGCAAATCATTTTTCTCTACCCTATTTTCTGTCCTACTCTTTCAAATACAAAATTAATTGTTTTTATAAATTATGTTAAAGTCTTCTGCTCAATAATCCCTTGTGTAAAGTTTTCTTATAAACTTCCACCACCAATAATTCCCAGTCTCAGTCCCCTCATTACTGACACATTGTTTATTTATTTCCTTCATAACGAATGCACATCTCTGTTAGATTCTCTCCTTAACCTCCCTTGTTCCATCAAGGCCCAGTAAGAATCCCTCACTCCTGATTACCATCTACTGGCAGGTGCCTGCATGGAAATAGATTTGATATGCTTGGAAAGTCTGTGTTGTAAATTTGTCAATGCTAGCTATCCAGGTTTTCAGATGAGACGAGCACACTTTGATGAAGCAAGAAAGATGTCTTAACTGTACTGTAGAATCAGCAACAGTCAGCATCCCTACAAAAGGAAAGAATGGGAAATTTAGCAATAAGATTTATTTTAAAACATCGTTCTAGTTATTGCTTTTTTCAGCCATGCTAAAATTTCATTTCAACTTTACCATTTGCAGCATGTAACTTTATGACAGGGATGTATGATGCTGCTCATACTTTCTTTTCTCGAGCAGAGAAAAGGATTCTCTGCTTTCTAGAAGGATAGAAGGCGATTGAATTTGTATGATACAGCCGATTCAATAATTTTAATTAAAGTTAAAAACAAAACAGCCATTTATACACAGCAAGCTCTCACAAACAGCTGCATGATAAATGGGGATCAGATAATCTGTTCCGGTGATGTTGATTAAAGGACAAAGCAGTCAGAAGGCCACACAGAATTCTCTGCTCTTTTTTGAACGGTGCCATAGGTTCATTAATATCACTCGAGGGCAGACAGGGACTTAGTTTAATGATTCATTCAAAAGACTGCACCTCCAACAATGTAGTCAACCCAGATTATGCACTGAATTTCACTGAGTGGGATTTGAAGCCAGGACATCTCACATCCGAAATAAGAATGCCACCAAGTGTGCCAGGTTATCATCAGATATTCTACAGAGATCTTGTGAAAGTGACAGATTGTGGTTCTTTCTGTACAGTAATCACAATGCACAAACAACTGCTAATAATAGCTAATCCAATATTAAGGATGGTTAACAGAGTTACAATATTCACAATCGTTTCTTTTCCATGTTCCTACTGTTCCGACCATAACTTTACCAACCCCCATGCTTGTTCCCATCAGTGACACTATTATTTCTCTCACTAGCAGAATTAAGGGTATTTTCAATTTAGAATTAAATACATTCGCCAATCTACCATTGCTTTAAACTGCTGAATGTTTGATTAGGTACTGAATTAATGTAATAACTTCTCTGTATCTGTGTAATTCAAACATATCTTCAGTGTATTTTTTTGCTTCATGGTGATCCTCTTCAACTACATCCTACAATGGCATTGCTTAATTGTGTGGCTCTAAGTGATTATTCACTAAGAAAATATGGAATGGAACAAGTCAACATGCCAGTAAGGCTAATCTTAACAATTTTCAAATAAGTTGAGACAGCAACCAAAGCCATTTTCTTTTGTGTGCCGATGATTTAAGTTTGCAGCCCCTTCGTGTGTTTCCAGGTGGTGGCCCAGATATCCTAATGGTCAGAGAGTTGCAGGAGCAGCCAGATAGGATTTGTGTGCCAAGACCCAGTGGAATTCCAGATGCAGCAGACTCTATGGGAATTGCCTGGCAAATTGAAGATTCCTGCGCAATTTCACTACATCGGAACATATTGCAAAAATCCGTTAACAATGGAGAATTCAAAGAGTTCAGCTTCCATTAAGTTTAGACAACTGAAATCCTAGTATAATTCCAGGCTAACTATTAATCTGACCATGCTCACCATGCACACCCCAAAACCTTGAACCATGGTACCCCTGACAGTCAACTGCAACCCCTGATTAAACTGCCAACCTAACCCACCACAATTCCATCCCTGGCCTGAACTCACATGACCTGAACACTGCCCTGCTACCTCAGCCAGACACCCCTCACTTTCCACCGCTGCCAATCCCGATATTCTCATCCCCTCCCGAATCTAAGTGAAGGGTTCCAACACTTATTTGACACTATCCACCTGGCACAGTACTTACCCAGCACCCTAACCCGTTAACCATCTGGGACCCTAACCCTATATTAGCTGACAAGTAAACTTACCTTTTTGCAACAGCTGTCAAAGTGACTATACTGCTGGACACAACTCTCAGAACACAGCCCATTTCAAAGTGCGGGATGTTGTTTGACTTCTCCTAACTAACCTATGCTATAGGGGATAACAAGGTGTGGAGCTGGATGAACACAGCAGGCCAAGCAGCATCATAGGAGCAGGAAAGCTTGA
>JAHRHZ010000147.1:841923-876677 GCA_024137785.1 Ginglymostoma cirratum | reverse complement strand
GTCAAGCTTTCCTGCTCCTATGATGCTGCTTGGCCTGCTGTGTTCATCCAGCTCCACACCTTGTTATCTTGGATTCTCCAGCATCTCCTGTGCCTATTATCTATGCTATAGGGGAACTGTGTTGATTTCACACTTTCCATTTCTGAAGGAGGCAGGATCAGAACTCCTGGCTAGAAATGCAGATCTCAGTGTTAACGTTTAAAAAAAAAGGACTGGTAATCTGAGTATAATTGCAAAAGTGACTGTGGGCCACTCTTCCCAGTCTGTCTGACTGCGATGCTTACTGTGGCATCCTCTTCCCAGTGCCACTGCGCTAACCACGTGAAATAGACAACAAGAATGCATGTCTTTTCTTCATTTCTTTTTCAAACCGCTTGCCATTGGAATTAGGCCAACAAAACCCTTGCTGTCTATTTCAGAGAATAGTACAGCCCAAGATTTCAGTTTTGTTAGGGAGTAACTTGCCTCCTATCCTCCCAAAGTCTGTCCAATATGCACAGGGCATAAGTCAGAAGTGTGATGGAAACGTGACTGCTTGCCACAGGACTGCAGTCCTGTCCCTCCCTAATGGCAATTCAAGATGACAATTCACCACCACCTTCTCAAGAGTAGTTAAGATTGGATAATAAATGCTAGCCTCGCTGGCAATGCCTGTAACGCATCAATAAATTTTTAAAAATCCATTAATGACTCGAACACTTCTATCAAATTTCCTCTTAACTTTTGTGTTCTAAGGAGAACAACCACAGCTACTCTGATCTTGTCACATAACCTCAAACCTGGCGTCATTCATGTAAATCTATTCTGCACCATTTCCTAAAAGTGCGTTGTTCAGAATTGAAGATAATACTTCAGCTGGGGTCTAAACATCAAGAGCCAAATAGGGGTATCTGTGGTAGAACCAGCTAATTAATTATGGTGCTCAAACCGCCTATTTTACACCAATGAAACATTGTTAGAGCTACACTCATTCAGGCAAGTGAGGAGGACCTCTGGAAAGGACTGTGATGGATCATTCACGTGACACTTCTGGCTGAAGATTGTTGCAAATGCTTCACCCTTAACTTTTGTACTGATGTGCTGCGCTGCTCTATTATTGAGGATAGAGGATACTTTTGGAGATTTCTCTTCACACCACCACTCATGACTGGATCTGACCTGTTATTTGTGAAATTGCTGTTTATTCTGTTCTGCATGCAAGTAGTCCTGTTTTGTAGCTTCATCAGGTCAACACCGACCGTAAAATTACTGACATATCAGATAGTCATCCTTGCAACATAATTTAATCACGAGAAAATTACATTATAAACGTCATCACATCAATCTTACATCATCAGCCAATCACCATTACATAACCATGTGAATATTGACTCACCATTTTAGAATTACAAACTTATTACCACAGAATCACTAACATATCATAGAATAAACATACGTTACCTTAAGCTTATTAACACAGCAGCTATATAAGCACCAACACATACGTCATTATGCCACAAAAGGGGGCCATTTGACTCATCAGGTGCATGCTGACTTGCTGTAGAGTAATCTAGTCAGTCTAATTTCCTTGTTCTTCCCTGTAGCTCTGCAAATATACATTCCTCAAGGGCCCATGCAGTCTTTTGTAGAAATCAGTTACTGCCACAAGAGTGGTGGAATGGAAATAATGAATTTTAGGTCATTACCACTCAATGTGTAAAAAAAGTTCGTTCTTGCATTCTCTCCTGCGTCTATTGCCCCAGGCTTTAAATCTGTGACCCCAGGTCCCTGTAAATTTGACAGATGGGGAAAGCTTTTCTTTGTGCACTTCTGTCAAATCACCCCTAAATTTCATTTGGTCTAAAAGACCAACTTCAACATTTCCAGTCCAATATTGTAGCTAATGTCTCATCCCTGGAATCATTCTGATAAATCTTTTCTGCACTGTCAAGGACCATCATTTCTTTCCAATACTACAGTGATCCGAACTGGATGCAATACCACTGTTGTAGCCAAAGCAGAGTTTGAGAAGATTGATTATAACCTTCATAATTTCGTATTTGATACCACTGTTTATGAAGCCCGAGATCCCACATGATTTGCTAACTGTTCTCTCAGCATGCCTCTCCTCCTCTATCCCTATACACTCTTTAATTTTTTAATGCTTTTTTCTGTTGTCCCTTCCTATCCTTTCTGCCAAAATGCAATATTTCACAATTCTCTGTATTAAATCCCATCTGACAATTGGCTGTCCATTCTGCTAATTTCATTTGCAATCAATTGGCATCATCTCTGCTGTCTGCCACTCCTCATATTGTGGTATCCTCGGCAAATTTTGAAATTTTACTCTCTCTTCCAATATTTAAATAACTTACATATATCAAAAACATGAGGGTCTTAGCACAGAATCTTGGGGAACACCACTGCCAAACATCCACCAGTCTGAAAGCAACCACTTACCACGACTTATAATTTTCCAAAGTTATGTAAATTTCTCATCCAACTTGACAAAACCCTCCTGGTTTCATGAGCTTCAAGTTTCTTAACCAGTCTTTTATGTAGCTCTTTGTCAAACATGTTCTTAATACCTACGTGGACAACATGATTGCTTTGCCTTCATTAACCTTCTTTATTAATTCATCAAGAATTCCAAATAAATTAGGTAAATATGATCAGATACGTTCTAATCCATGCAAGATACCCTTCATTAATTCACACCTTCCGAAATTATTTTTCCTTCCCCTTGACCATTGTTTCTAACAGCTTATCTGCTGCTGATGTTAAAGTTGCTGTCCTGTAATCACTAGAAATGACCTTGTGCTCCTCTTTGAATAACGGTTTAACATCTGCCACTCTACAGTCTTCCGGCAAGCCATCTAACCAGGTGGTAGCTAGTCTCGGCATTCTCAGTTCTGAAGAACAGTCAACATTAACTCTGTCTGTCTCAGGTATGCCAAGACCTGCTGAGTATTTCCAGCACTAACTGTTTTTATTTCAGATTTTCATTGCAGTATTTTCGCTTCATCTCAGTGTAGCCAGCTTTACCTGTACGTCCTGCCTCTCCACTTTCACCCTGTTCATTACTTCTACCATTTCCATTTCTTCTCTTGATATTTAGTCAGTTTCCTCTTTGCTAGTAAAGACTGATTTAAAGTAGTCATTAGGTATTTTGAGGTTGCAGACGTGCTTGACAAGCTGGTGTATTTGGTAGCAGACTTTTCATCACCCTTCTAGGCAACATCATCAGTGCGCCTCTGGTGAAGTGATGGTGTTCTGTCCCACTTGTTATTTATGTGCCTTGGTTTGCTGGGGTGGTTGGCATTACTTCCGGTTCTGTTTTTCAGTGGTTTGTATATTGGATCCAGTTCAATACGTTTGTTGATGGAGTTCTGGTTGGAATGCCAGGCCGCTAGGAATTCTCTGGCATGTCTCTGTTTGGCTTGTGCTATTATGGATGTGTTGTCTCAGTCGATTTCATGTCCTTCTCTGTCCGTGTGTATTGAGACCAGTGAGAAATGATGGTGTCTCTTGGTGGCTACTTGGTGTTTGTGTACCCTTATTGCCAGTTTTCTTCCAGTTTGGCATGTGTAATGTTTCTCACAGTCTTTGCGTGGTATTTTGTATATTATGTTAGTTTTATTGGTTGTGTGTATGGGATCCTTTACGTTCGTCAGTAGCTGTCGCAGGGTGGTTGTTGGTTTGTGGGCTACCCTGATACTGAGGAGTCTGAGTAGTCTTGTGTTCATCTCTGATATGTCTGTGATGTACAGTAGGGTGTCTAGTGTGTCTGGCCGTGTTGTGTCTTCTTGTGGTGGTCTGTCGCAGAGGGAATAGCAGATTGTGCTTTTTGGGTATCCATTCCTTTTAAAAACTCCGTATAAGTGCTCCTGTTCTGCTTTGTGCAATTCTGGGTTGCTGCAGTGTGTTGTGGCTCGTTTACCCCTGATGCCTCCAAAACTAGAGGGCATAGATTTAAGGTGAGAAGGGAAAGATTTAAAAGGGACCTAAGGGGCAATTTTTTCATGCAGAGGATGGTGCGTGTATGGAATGAGCTGCCAGAGGAAGTGGTGGAAACTGATACGATTACAACATTTAAGGGGGTGAAAAAAGAAGTTGCTGGAAAAGCTCAGCAGGTCTGGCAGCATCTGTAAAGAAAAAAATTGAAGTTATCGTTTTGAGTCCGGTGACCCTTCCTTAGAACAGAACCTGCTGAGCTTTTCCATCAACTTCTGTTTTTGTTCCTGATTTACAGCATCTGCAGTTCTTTTGGTTTTTATTTAAAGGGGGCGTCTGGATGAGTATATGAATAGGAAGGGTTTAGAGGGATATGGACCAGCTGCTGGCAAATGGGACTACATTAATTTAGGATATCTGGTTGACATGAATGATTTGGACCAAAGGTCTGTTTCCATGCTGTACAGCTTTGTGACTGTATGACTCTATCTCTGAATCTGACTGCTGTACCATTGGTGGCTGTACTTTGGGTTGTCAAGACTCCAAGATTGGGAATACCCTGCATGCACTTCTCTGTCTTTCTAATTTGCTGTCCTCCTGAAACACACTAATTAAAACCTACCTATTTGACCAAGCTTTTAGTCATCTGACCTAGTATTTCCTTATTTGGTTTGTTGTCGTACTTCTACAATGCTCCTGCAAAGCACTGTGGACTCTTTATTGTGCTAAATTTGCAATAATATAAATATAAGTTGTTATAGTTGCTACAATTATATTATAGTTAATGTATTTAGAGAATAAATGAAGAGTCATGTGACCCAAACTGCAATCTGCCTGACATTAAACCTGGGTGTTTCGATTGTTGGGGGTCAAAGGAAGGCTTAGTTTGCTACATTAAGAAGGAGCAAGCTATTTTTGACTGCAGACAGTTGGCGGTCGCTGAGTTTTATGCTGTAATCGTTGTCTCCCAAAATTCCCAGAAAAGTTGTTGATATTATTTTGTCAACAGTGGTTCTGTAAATGGTCCATTTACGTCTAAGATGAAACAGAATTGGGATTGAATTAGCATCTCTACCAAGATGCAAAATTAATATGTTTCACATTGCCACTGGAGAAGAGAATAGAGGAAGTCATTTTTGAGATCAGGTTACAGATCCTTCAAATCACTGGAATATCACAGCAGAGCTTCTGTGTGGTCTGCAGAGAATGGGAAGCTTCGTTTTACAAGCTACCACAGATGCAAATGCAAAGGAGAAAGTTTCCATTGGAAGAGACACATTCTGCAGCCATCTAAGGATTCATCCTGGAATGGCCAGCGAGGGAGAAAATTAACTGGAACAAGAATTACTCCTGGTGGTGAATTTAAGCAACTGTTTGAAAACTGAAGCAAACATTGGGAGCTGCTGTCTTGGAGTTACGACTCAGTAAAATGGGGAAATGGAAACCTATTGGAAGTTGAGAGTAACTATGAACTGTTTGCAAAGAAAACTGGAATTCCATGAAGAGTGCAGTGGATTACAAGTCAAAGTCAAGGAGATTTATGGTGCAGAAAAAGGCCCTTTGGCCCATCGTGTACATGTCTGTCAAACTCAACCATCAAACTATTCTAATTCCATTTTCCAGCCTTTGGCCCATAACCTTGTACTCGTTGGTATCACGAGTGCACACCTAAATGCTTCTTAACTGTTAAAGGGTTTCTTCCTGTACTACCCTTTCTGTGAGTTCCAGATTCCCACTACCCTCTGGGTGAAAAAGTTTTTCCTCACATGTCTTCTAATCCTTCTGCCCCTTCAAATCTATCCCTCCGGTCATTGATCTGTCCACCAAGGGGAAAGTTGCTTCCCATCAATGTCGTCTTTCCCCTAATAATTTTATACATCTCAATCATGTCCCTTCTCAATCTCTCTTCGTAGCTGAAACTCTCCAGCCCAGGCAACATCCTGTAAAACTCCTCTATACCTGTTCCAACGCAATCATGTCCCTCCTATAATGTGGAATCCAGAAATACACACAATGCTCTAGCTTTGGCCCAAAGAGAATTTTCCACAGTTCCAGCATAATCTCCCTGCTCTTAAACTCTATGTCTCAACTAATAAAGTCAAGTATACCATATGCCTTCTTAACCACTTTATTCACCTGCCTTATACCTTAAGGGGCTAGCACATCACGCTCCCTGTGATCCTTGGGTCCTACTGTTCATCATATATTCCCATGCCTTGTTTGTCCTGCCGAAGTGCATCACCTCACACTTATCTGGATTGAATGCCAGTTGCCACTGATCAACCCATCTGACTAGCCTATCTATATCCTCTTGTAATCTTGTAATCTCCTCACTGTTTACCATTCCCAATCTTTGTATTGTGTGCAAACTTCCTAATCATTTTTTTCCCCCAGCACTGAGGCTACACTGATAATAGACAATTATACAAGGGTAATATTGCTTTCTATGGTTTGAAGTGTAAGTTGCCCACCAAAAGAAAATACTGTTTAAAACACGAAATCCTGCGAATCAACCACTGGAAGTTTGAATCTCTTTAAAAGTTGTCTCTCTCAACAGAGATCATGACAGAGTTGTGGTTGATTATACTTTGGTGATTATGTGGTGAATGTTTGGTGATTATATGGTAATGTGTTATGATTATGTAGTGTGAATCTTGGAAATCACATGATGATAGTTTGATTGTTATATGGTGGTTGTGTCTGTGATTATATGATAGTATATTGCTGATTATGTCACTGGTGTGTTACTTACAAAATATGACAACATTCCGGCATGTGTTGGTGATGATATAAGACTTGGTAATTCAGCTCCTTCACAGTAAGCTTGGAGGTGGCATTGTGTTACCTTATTCCTTATAGGTTTCTGCATTTTCTCAAACTTATGCTTGTTCTTCCTGTTTGCATTTAGCTTTGAAATTAATTTGTATTGTTGACAAAATAGTCACAAAGCAAAGCAGATTTAGACTCCTCTAAAAGGAACTTCGAACTTTTAAATGAAACTTGTTTGATTGAAAGTAATACAGCATGCTTTCTCAGTGTTGTTCATAAATATTCAAAGGTTAAATATTCAATTATTACTTATGAAATACTATTTTATTGAATCAAATCACTGTACCACTAATAGCACTCTTCTATACATATGTGTATATATAGTATTATGTACACTGACCACAGTCAAATCATTTGTTGAAAAGCCTAATTTATTAATAATGCTGAAATGTTTCAGACCTAAGCAAGTGGGCTCATAGTTTTGGATTCATTGTTCTCCACAAATTAACACATTGTGAGAGAGCCCCAAATCTGTCACACACTGAGGGATCCATAACCAACAAGCTGAGCAAAATCAACCAACAAGCAGAGACACAGAAGGACCATGACAGACTCAATCTGAGGAAATCCTGACACACTTACACTCAGAGACCTCTGATATACTGACTCTGAAGAGAATGCAGACACACTCATGCTGGGTGATCCCTGACACACTCAGACTGGGGTAACCACTGACACATATGTACTGATGGAACCCTGGCATACTCACTCTGAGTGGACACACTCAATCTAAGTTACCGTGACACTCATTCTGAGAGAATCATGACAAGCACTGACAGTGAGGGAACCCTGATACACAGTCACACTGAGTGAGCCCTGACACTTTCTCATTGAGTGACCCCTGGGACACTCACACTGAGGAAGCCTTGGCAAACTCACTGAAGGAATCCCGGCCCACTAATGCTGAGGGAATCCTGGCACACTCACGCTGGCTCCCTGACACACCAACTCCAAGCGAACCCTGAAACACACAACTGGAGAAACCCTGACACACCCACTTGAGGAACCCTGGTATGCTCACACTGAAGGAATCCTGGCACAGTCACACTGAGGGACCACCGACATAATCATGCATGGGAAACCTGGTGCAGCATCCCGCAGCAACCCATGTAACCAATAATGCGCACATTCGCTTATCTCCATTTCTCTTTAACATGTCCTATTACGTGTCTGACCTGCAGTCAGAACATTAATAGCGCCTGTCAGTCTATTAGTTCCCCTTCTAACAGCAATTAACTGTTAACTGACCTCATGATCTCCAACTTGTAACATTTAGACTTTGTTGTTGCAAAGGAACAAGCCTGTATAACAGCTGAATGTCTCCTTAATTTACTGTATTGATGCTGAAAAGAAAATAAATGGACGTTTTAATGTTACTTATTAAACGTAACAGAAACTGGCACTGATGTTACACTTACCAATAAGGCATAATCACTGACAAAAAAATTACAAAATCATGGCTCAACCTTGTTGTAAAATGGCGCATCCCCTTAGTTCCCTGGAGGGATGCCATGATGAATTCATCTGTTCTGGTTAAAGCTGTTCTGCACTCTGCTGGATATTGTCTGCAAGACAGTATTTCACAAAGTGAGGGATTAATACATTTAAACTTAACCAATGACTGATAGAAAAATAAGAATGTGGTTCAGGGTGTGAATTCTCACTGGATAGTGGCCCTGGTTACTGATCTTGAAACAAAAGTGGGGTATTGATGGATTGTGAATGTTGTTTCAACTGCAAGTGACTTTGGAAATGCAGCTTTGTGTTGGAGCTGCTGAATACAGGCACAATCATTGTTGCTTTGATATCAACATCCAAACTACAGTTTGGCCATCAATGGCAAGGACACTCTAATCTGAAGCCTCTTCTTTTATTTATTTTTATATTTTTTTTAGGAGCGAGACGTTTTATACTTTGATGCAAAAGCAGGAACATCTGATGTAAGTCCAGAAGTTGAATATTCATTGCATGTTTGACTTATTCAACTTTCGGCTGTTCTCTTTGTGTCTTTGCTGTTGTACCAAGGTCCTGTCTCATTGTGGTGAGGGAAGCTGAGAAATGCAAAGAAATGAATGGGGCGACTTACATGCTCATTTGCAGCTAAGAGCTACAAGTACACCATGGTGATTGAATGGGAAGAACAGAGATCATCTGGCCCTTCTCGACCTTTAGCGAGGCTGCAAGTTCCCCAACCCATCGGGGATGTGCTCACCAATTTAGTTAATGACTGTGGCATACAAACGAATAAAGTTATTCCCCCACCTGTGTCAGGTTAGCTGATCTCATCTTCAGTGGCAGCAGGGACAGACTAAATAGCCTCACCATCACTGACATAGGAAAGTGCAAACCAGGCAGGGTAACCACTGCTGTCACTAAATATTAATATTAAGCTGATAGCTTGTGTGTTGGGTGCAGTAATCTCTCACAAAACTAGATAACTTGCTAACAATTATATATCTCAAGCGTCACTTGGGTAAAATACAAGGCTCGCTGGAATCTGGCAAACTCTATCCCAACAAGGAGTTGGCATCCATACAAAGATAACAGGGTTATTATATGTTGAATGAAAACATTTGAAAAATCCTGTCAAATTTCAGCTCCAGCAGGAACAGTCATCCTACTCAAAGCAAATAATAAATGAGAGACAATGGATTGGAAATGTAAAGGTATTACAAATACGAAGATACAACATAGGAGGACAGGGAAAGACCAGCTGGTCTATTGACCCAGTCCAGTGCTAGCTGACTGTGGCTTTTGACCTGCTGTGTTCATCCAGCCCCATGCTTGTTATCTCTGTGGCTTGTGTATACCCAGTGCCCTAATAACCCCCTCCCTATAATCCACCAACTGCCATGCAATCTCCTAAGGGAGAAAAACAAGCTAGACAAATTTAGGAGTAAAACCCTGGGAGATTCCTTTTCAGTCCACCAAAACCATAACTCAATCTGCAGGAGACCGCAGTTGTGATGGCGTATTGTAAATGGTGTGTGTTGTATGCTTTTGTGCTGTATATTTACTGTTGTGTGCTGTATATTGTGATAGTTCCCTACAATCCTTCCACATTGAGACTACTCAAGAAATGTTGCGTGGTCCCATTGCCTGAAAAATGTATTGCCTTCCATTGTAATGTCTGCATTGTCACTCTGAAGGAATTACTCTTTAAGGTCATTTTATTTAAAAAGAATTTCTCTGGTCTTCAAAATAAGAAGTGTTTTAACACATTCCATTCTTGCCACTCATTATTAGCATCAAATATTCGCTGATCGGGCATTGTATGAAGGAGGTACAGAAAAATTCCACCTTCTGCCCATTGTAGTGACCCAGCCGAAACGCGAAAACTATTGTTTTACTGTTTGATTTGAGTTCCTTGATTTCCTTAGACCCAGTTTCAGCTCTTTCGGATAGACAGTTTCAAAGATTCTAAACCATCTGTGTGAAAACTTTTGTGCTCACCTCAGTCATAGGTAAGCCCTTTACCGATGTCCCCATTTCTCGAATCTCCAGCCAAGAGAAGCAGCCCCCACAGACTGTTATATATTTCAATAAGCTAACTCCTCATTCTTCTGAACTCCAGAAAATATAGACCCCAGTTTACTCAATCTGTCCTCATTGGACAGCCCTGCCATTCCAAGACTAATTCTTGTGAACTCTTGTTGTTATACTCTCCTAAGTATTGCCTTCCTTAGGTATGAATGATACAATTATGCACATTGTGGTCTTAATGGTCTTAAGGAAAAACAGAAACAAAACCAGAAATTGCTGGAAAAACTGAACAGGTCTGGCAGCATTTCTGAAGAGAAATCAGAGTTAACGTTTGGCCCTTCCTCAGAATAGTTATAATAAAGCCATGTACAATTGCATCAAAACTTCAATATTCTTTTTCCTCCAAATTCATTCCAATAAAGATTCACATGTCATTTATCTACCTAATTGCTAGCTGAACCTGCACATTCACTTTCAGTATTTTATGTACACAAATCCACATATTTATCTGAAAACAATCAGAGTTACTCACCATTTAAAAATTATCCAGACTTTCTGTTCTTCCTATCAATGTGAATTCCCATACTATTCACAGCCTATCTGGTATTAAATTCCACCCAGATGGAAAGCTCCATAACTTTGATGTTCTTCATGCGAAAATTAAGCTGACAACCACAGACATACAGTTTATGGATGACTGTGGTGCCATTGCTCAGTCTGCACAAGATTTGTAGGCAATACCCAATATCTTCAATTCTTCTTATACGAGATTCATCCTGTCCTTGAATATTGCCGAAATGAAACTCATATACTAACCCACACCTGGCTGGCAAAACATTTCACTCCTATATATCATTGAATGCCTATGGGCGTGTAAACCGGCGATTCAGCCCATCGAGTCCACAATGACCTTCCAAAGACTATCCCACCCAGATCCACACCCCCACCCACCCTAACCCTGTAACACCACATTCTTCATGGTTAATCCACCTAGCTTGCACATCCCTGGACGCTATGGGACAATTTAGCATGGCCAATTCACCCTAACCTGCACATCTTTGGACTGTGGGAGGAAACTGGAGCACCCAGAGGAAACCCATGCAGTCACAGGAAGAATGTGCAAACTCAACACAGACACTTGCCCGAGACTGGAATCGAATTGGGGTCCCTGGCGCAGTGAGGCAACAGTGCCACCCACTATGTTGAAGAGGAGATTTAGGATTAAGTTGACCACTCCCCATACCTCTCAAAAGGCAACTATAACAAGGAAATCCAATACTAGATCAGCTGAATCAGCTCAGCATTGTCCAAATTATGGTCATGAATTTTTGACAACAAAGATCCTGCAAAATGTCCTAGGAGGCTGATGGGGAACATGATTGACATGTCTAAAATTATGTGGGGCATAGACAGGGTGGATGGGAAAAAACCTTTCCCCTTGGTGGAGAGATCAACAACCATGGCATAGATTTAAGGTAAGGGGTGGGAGGTATAGAGAGAATGTGAGGAAAATGTTTGTTCATGGAGAGGGTGGTGGTAATCTGGAAGTCACTGCCTGTAAGGGTGGTAGAGGAAGAAAGCCTTATAATATTTAAGAAGTGTTTAGCTGTCCAGTTACAATGCCAAGGCATACAAGGCTATGGGCCAAGTGCTGAAAAATGTGTTTAGAATAGTTAGGTGGTAATTTTCACCAACATGGACTTGATGGGCTGAAGGGCCTTTTTCTGAGCTGTAAGTCTATGATTCTCGTAGCCTCCACTAAATTCTCTATTGCAATAAAACTTTGGCTGTACATCAGAGATTTATAAGAGTACTAGAGAAATTTCATCAGCAATACGTCTGTAGCATCCTCAGGATTCAATGGAAGGAAAGTTGGACAATTGCTAGTCTCTTTCTTCAAGTCAGTCCCACAGCATTCAGCCAAAATTCCTGTAAAATCAACAATGATGGACTGAACACTGTGTTGGGTGGCTTAAAAGCATCTTCCCACCAAGTCCTAATTTTTCATCTCTCAAATGGCCAGTATACCAGGGAAGATGAAACAAATTGCTTCAAAGGCACTCTGAAGATCTCCCTGAAGCATGGCAACATTTATATTAATGACTGAGAGGAGTGTATTACCAGTCATTAAAGATGGTGACAACTTGCCCATTAAGGGGCATCACACTTTGAGTGTGTCTTAAGGATGAGTCAGAACAGTGGCAGAAATAGAAGTAAAAGGAAGCAAGTTCTGCACGCCAGATCCAACAACTTCTTGAGATGTACTGCCCGTGACTGTAGAAATCTATTGATCAAGAATCTGGTACATTAGTCACATGGAAACCATTGTCAGAAGTTTGCAACTTTGATTAGGCGTCAAACCTGAATTGAGAGCAGCTACCGATGATGACAGTAACTCCATCTGTCATCTTCTTTTGTATTTATGTAACCTGCCTATGTTCCTTTGCAACCTCTTTGTGTCCTCTTACAGTTTGTTTCCAACCTAGCTTTATACATATTTATAAGCAACTTGTTCGGAGATGTTATTACACACCTCTGAAGCAGGTGAAACATGAAACCAGGACTCCTGACTCAGAACTACACCACAAGAGTCCCTTACCTAGTTTTATATCATAAGTGAATTTGGACTCTGTACCTTTGTTCAAGTCATTAAAATATGTTGCAAATATCTGCCTTCCGGCAGGAGCCTATTGCTAACAGCCTGCATCCTGAAATTAAGCCATTTATTCTTATTTGTTGCACTTAGTCCTTTAACCATTCATCAATCCATGCTGTATATTATCCTCAACCCTCTGTGCTCTTGTGCAACAGTGTAGCAAAATAAACACCATTTATTGGTATTCCCTTATCAACCAAGTAAATACATCCTTGAAAAATTATTTTTTGTCAAACATTTTCCTTTTTCTCAAAGCCATATTAACTCTGCTTAATGATCATATTATGATTTTCCTAGTGCCCTGTTGCCACTTCCTATGCCAGCATTTTCTTGAGAGCTGAGGTCAAGTTTCAAGATTTGTAGTTTCCTGTTTTCTTTCTCTCCCTTGTTCCTTCAACAGCAGATTTACTATTTTGCAATCCACTGGAACTGGAACTGTACGGAATTTTGGAAGATCCTCTTTTTCTCTGCACTAATATCTTTACAATCTTAGGGTGCAGACTGTCAGATCTAAAAGATTTTTTGACTTTTAGTCCTATTTATTTTTTTTCTTCTTTAGCAGTATTACTCCTCCCCAGAGGAACAAATCAATAAAAAAAGAACAGCAGAAGTGGGAAATGAATGCGCCCACTGGTGGTACTGAAATTAAATCAGATATACAGGTTGAGTCAGAGCAGCACGTGTAACTTTTAAATTTTACTCTTTTTTACTTATGCAGATTAGACTCTTGAGCTTCGCTATTATTGCCAGTGCAGTTTTTGTGTTTTCTACAGTAGAGACAGGCGGAAAATAATTTGTCTTTGCCAGTTTTTAAAAAAAATCTCCATTATAATTTCTACTGTTTTAGCCTTTGAAGAAACAACTTTACCAAAAGCACACTTCTGCAGATGCAGAAATCTGAAACAAACACGGAGAGTGCTTGAGAAACTCAGCAGTTCTTGCAGCATCTGCAGAGAGAGAAACAGAAGTGTAGTAAAAAGGAGTCACACCAAACTCAAAATGTTAACTTTATTTCTCACTCCACAGATGCTGTCAGACCTGCTGTGTTTCTCCGGCATACTCTGTGTTTGTTTTAGTTTTCTTACTCTTTCTTTATACATATTTGCGGAAGCTGTTACTATTTCATACTAGTGTACCCTCATTCTTCCTCTTTGTCAACTTTATGATCGTATTGATTTTGAAACTTCTCCCAATGCTCAGGCCAATTATTAATCTTGGCAACATTGCAAGCATTTTCTTTTAATATGATACAATCTCTAACCTGTTTGGTTAATCACAGATAGATCACTTAGCCTATGAAGTTTTCTTTCTTTCACAAGGGAATGCATATTAATGGTTTAGTTATATAGAATTTGAGTATTGTTTAAAGAAAGGACACATTTAGTCGAAATTTTTCATCTTGCACTTGTCAGGACATTTCACAAGAACACAAAGCTCAAGAAAAAAACCAACTCTGTACCTGCATGAGAGGAAAGTGTTGATTTGTTAGCAAGTGGCATCTGATTATAAAGGTGTGCCATGGAGAATGTGCCCGTTAATGCTGATTGATAGTTAACAACCAGGCCCTTATTTAATTTTAAACCAGACAATTTAACTGACACTTTATTTGGTCAGGATTTTCTCTGGGTCTGGTTTAAAATTTAGACAAAGTCAGGCTGTTAATCATCAATTAGCACTAATGGGTGCATTTGCCATGACACATCTCTACAATCAGAGGCCACTTACTAACCAATCCAGAAGTCTGAATAAGCTGCATCTACTGGCTTCTCTTTATCAATGCTATTAGCTGCATCCTCAGAAAAATCCATGCTGACTCTGACGGATCCTCTAACTGTTTTCCAAGAGCTCTGCTAGAGACTGAATCTAAATCTGAATCTTTTTTAATAGTCTCTAGCATTTATAGCAATGTATGATAAGGAACAAGAGTAGGCCACTTAGTCCTAAGAGACTGCTCCACCATTCAACTAGATAATGGCTGATCTGATTTTAAGATCAACTCTACACTGCTGCATATTCCTGACAATATTTCATCCCTTGGTAATCAAAAACCTATTTACCTTTGCCTTAAAAATATTTAAAGATTTTGCATCCGCTCCCCTTTGAGGAAGGGAATTCTGAAGATGTACAACCCTCTGACACAAAAAAATGTTACCTCATCTGTAACAAAAACAGAAAGAACTATGGACGCTGTAAACTGTGTTTTGAGGAAGGGCACCGGACCCGAAACGTTAATTCTGATTTTTTTTCTTCACAGATGCTGCCAGACCTGTTGTTCCAGCAACTTCTGTTTTTGTTTCCTCATCTGTGTTTTCAGTGGGTGTCTCCATATTTTTAAGCGATGATTCCTAGATCCAGATTCTCCCTCAAAAAGAAATATACTTTCGGCTTCTATCCAGTCAAGTTTCTTTAGGAACTTAAACAGAAATTGACGGAGAAACTCAGGAGCTTGGCAGAATCTATGGAGAGAAAGTAGAGTTAACGTTTCAAGTCAGTGAAGTTCTGAAGAAGCATTTTCAGTTATTGTTTCAGATCTCCAGCATCTGTACTTCTTTGTTTTATTCATGTTCTTTCAAGATTTTCTATGTTTCAATTAACTTCTGACTCTTCTAAACTCGAGAGGATACAGGAAAAACTGTCTAGCCTTTTATCGTATGGCAATCCACTCATTCCAAATATTAGTCCCTAAACCTTCTCTGAACTGTTTACAACTATAACCATACTTCCATATATACGGTGACGAGTACTGTACATGGTACTCCGGTTGTGGTCTCAACAATGCCCTTTATAACTGAACCATAACTTCCATTCTCTTGCATTTAATACCCCTCGCAACAAACCATACAATTCAGTGAGCTTTCCTGATTAATTGCTGGATCTGCATACTATCCTTCTGCGATTCATTCACTGGATACCTAGATTTCTCTGCATCTCAGACCTCTGCAACCTCTCTCAATTTAGATAATATGCTTTTATTATTCTTTCTGCCAAAATGGGCAATTTCACATTTTCCTTCTTTGTACTCCAATGGTGATATCTTTGCCCATGCACTCATCCTATTTGTATTGGAAGCAAAAACACAAATTGCTGGAAAAACTCCACAGGTCTGGCAGCATTTGTGGAGAGAAAGCAGTTAATGTTTCGGGTCCAATGACCTATTCTTCAGAACTGATTTTGGCTAGGAAATACAGTACATCCACTGCCTCCCCTTCACCTATAGTACGAGCCACTTCTTCCAACAACACCAGGATATTAGATAAACGTGATTTCTCTTTCGAAAACCTTTGTTTGCTCTGCCAAATTACCTTGAACTTATCAGAATGCCTTATTATGACATATTTAATAATAGCTTCTAATACTTTTCCTACAACAAATGCTACACCTACTGGCTTGTATATTCCTGCTTTCTGCCTATCACCATTTTTAAGAAGAGCAGTTGCATTAGCTATTTTCGAAAGGAACCTTGCCTGAATCTAAGAGGTAGTAGGAACTACTGATGCTGGAGAATCTGAGATAACGAGGTGTAGAGCTGGATGAACACAGCAGGCCAAGCAGCATCAGAGGACCAGGAAAGCTGATGTTTCGGGTCTGGACCCTTCTTCAGAAATGGGGGAGGCGAAGGGGATTCTGAAATAAATAGAGAGAGAGGGGGAGGCAGATGGAAGATGGATAAAGGAGCAGAAAGGTGGAGAGGAGAAGGACAGGTCAAGGAGGTGGGGATGGAGCCAGTAAAGGTGAGCGTAGGTGGGGAGTTAGGATGGGGGTTGGTCAGTCAAGGGAAGATGGACAGGTCAGGGAGGCAGGGACAAGCTGGGATGGTTTTGGGATGAGGTCGGGGGTGGGGACGAGCTGGGCTGGTCTTAGTTTGAGGTCGGGGGTGGGGAGATTTTGAAGCTTGTGAAGGTTGATATTTCGCTTGGGAACCCTGCAGCCCAATGGTAACAATGCGGACTTCACAAGCTTCAAAATCTCCCCACCCCCGACCTCATCCCAAAACCAGCCCAGCTCGTCCCCACCCCTGACCTCATCCCAAATCCAGTGCAGCTCGTCCCCGCCTCCCTGACCTGTCCGTCTTTTCTCCCACCTATCCGCTCCTCCCACCTCAACCCCAACCCCCACGTCCTACCTACCAGCCTCATCCCCGCCTCCTTGACATGTCTGTCTTCCCTTGACTGATCAACCCTCATCCTAACTCTCCACCTATCCTAACTCTCCACCTACACTCACTTTTACTGGCTCCATCCCCGCCTCCCCCTCTCTCTCTATTTATTTCAGAATCCCCTTCCCCTCCCCCATTTCTGAAGAAGGGTCCAGACCTGAAACGTCAGCTTTCCTGCTCCTCTGATGCTGCTTGGCCTGCTGTGTTCATCCATCTCTGCGCCTTGTTATTTCATTGCCTCAATCTAATAAGTTTTAGAAAATTAAAGCCAACACGCCAACTATTTCGCTGACTGTTTGTTTTAAGACCCTAGGATGAATTCCATCAGGAATTAAGGACTTGTATACTCAGTTCCAACAATGTAGTCGCTTCTACTTCCCTGGGATTTGTAATTTTCTTGAGTTTCTCCTTGTCTTCCAATTCCTGCTTTATAAGTACTCGTTTCCTCTTTAGTGAAGACTGACGCAAAATATTTGTTCAGATATTTTCATGTTTCAGAACGCCCCCACCGTCAATGTCAGAGTAACTGGTTTGAAATTCAGTGTTTTCTATCTCCTTTATTTTAATAGTGGGATTGTATCAGCTACTGTTCAATCTATCATAGGACCTGGTCCAGAGTCTGTAGAATCTTGAATTATGACCCCAATGCATTCATTATTTTAGGGCCACTTCCTTAAGTATTCTGGGATGTAGACCCTGAGGTCTTTTTGGCCTTTAATCCAATTAGTTTCCCCAACACCATTTGCCTACCAGTACTGATTTCCTTCAGTTTCTCTTGCAAACTATACCCTGTGTTTCTCAACATTTTGGGGACATTATTTATGTTCTCTTTTATGAGGACAGAAACAAAATATCTGTTTAATTGGTCAGCCATCTCTCTTTTCCCCATTATTCTTTCTACCTGATCTGACTGTAAGGGACCTACATGTGTCATAATCAATCATTTTTTCTTCAGGTACCTATAGGAACGTTTATGTTCTCTGCAAGTTTACTCTCATACTCTGTTTAAGATTGATTTTATTGTCACGTGCACTGAAATACAGTGAAAAGCTTTGTTCATGAGTAGTACAGCAGATCACAGCAAGCAAAGGATGTGCAGGTCAAAAAGGCTCAAAGGCATACAGGTTGCATTGCAGGTTACATTATTTGAGGCTAGAGGCCAATTCAACAATCTGATAACAGCCAGAAAGAAGCTGTTCCTGAACCTGCTCCTGTGTGTGTTCAGGCTTTTGCATCTTCTGCCTGACGGAAGAGGTTGTAGGAGGTCATTACCTGGGTGCAATGGGTCTTTGATGAAGTTGGATGCATTACCGCGGCAGCTAGCTGTGTAAATAGAGTTCGTGGACGGAAGGTTGGCTTCCATGATGGTCTGGGTTGTGCACACCACCTTCTGTAGTTTCTTATGGTCCTGAGCAGAGCAGTTGTAATATCAGGCTGTTATGCACCTGGCTAGTATTCTTTCAATGATGCATCTGTAGAAGTTGGTGAGAGACCTTATGGAAATGCCAGATTTCCTGAGCTGCCTGAGGAAGAAGAGATACTGTTGCCCTTTCTCGACTGTTGCATTTATGTGGGGAGTCCAGGACAGGTCGTTGGTTATCATCTCACCGAGGAACTTGATGTTCTTCATTCTCTCAACCTAAGTTCCTTTGATGTAGATGGGGGTGTGTTCTCCTCCTTTCTTTCTGAAGTCAATGATCAGTTCTTTACTTTTGCTGAAGTTGAGAGACTGATTGTTTTCATTGCACCATGTCACCAAGTCCTCTATCTCCCTTCTGTATTTTGAGTCGTCGTTGTTAGAAAACTGTCCCACTACGGTGGTGTCATCAGCGAACATATAGATGGTGTTCATTCAGAATTTGGCAACACAGTTGTGGTGTACAGGGGGTACAGTAGTACAGTAGGGGGCTAAGGATGCATTCTTGGGGGGCCTCCAGTATTGAGTGTTGTTGTGGAGGCAGTGCAGTTACCTATCCTTACTGATTGCAGCCTATGGGTCAGAAGGCTGAGGATCCAGTTGCAGAGGGCAGAGCCGAGACCAAGGTGACACAGTTTTGAGATCAGTCTGGAGGAGAAAAGGATGTTGAAGGCAGAGCTGTAGTCAACGAGCAGGAGTGTGATGCAGGTGGCTTTGTTATATAGATGTTCCAGGGATGAATGCGAGGGTAGGGATATGGCATCCTCTGTGGATCTGTTATGGCGGTAGACAGACTGTAGGGGATTGAGGCAGATTGGGAGACTAGAGTTGATGTGGGCCATGACCAGCCTCTCAAAGCACTTCACGATTATTGAAGTTAGAGCAATTGGGTGGTAGTCATTAAGGTACAGTGCTTGTGTTTTCTTGGGTACGGGGATGATGTTGGTCTTCTTGAAGCAGGTGGGGACTTCAGTTTGTAGGATGGGAGAGGTTGAAGATGTCAATGAATACCTCCACCAGTTGGTGCGTACAGGATCTGAGCGCTCAGCCGGGGACACGACTGTGCGCGTCACTTTCCTTGGGTTGACTCCCAGGAAGATTGATCTGATTTCTGAAGTGGTGACAGGGGGAACAAGTGTCTCTGGGGCTGTCAGGGCAAGTGTCACCACGCCTGTGATATTCTGCTCAAACCAAGCATAGAAAGCATTGAGCATGTCAGGGAGGATGTGTCATTGTCTGCTATCTTACACTGTTTAATTTTGTATCCCATAATGTTGTTTAGGCCTTGACATAGATGGTGGGTGTCTGTTTGGTAGGTCTGGGCCTCTAACTTGGTCCTGATTGCTTTGCAGAGGTCATAGCTGGATTTTCTGCATTGGTCCAGATCACCAGACTTGAATGCTGCATGTCTGGTCTTCAGTCGGGAGTTGATTTCCTGGTTCATCCAAAGTTCACGGTCGGGTAACACTCGGATTGACTTCTTTGGTACACAGTCGTCCACACATTTGCTAATGAAGTCAGTGACCGACGGTGGTGGTGTACGCGTTTAGGTTTTCTGCTGAACACTTGAACACGGTCCAGTCCACTAGTCCCAGAAACTGTCTTCCGCTGCCTCGGGCCAGCACTGTACTTCGTTTCGTGAAGGTTTCCCCTCTTAATTAATCCCTCTGCCCTCCTTTGCTCAAATCTGAACTGTTGCCAATTCTCTGGTTTGCTTCTTTTGGCCAATTTTATGCCCCTCCCATGGATCTAATTCTATCCCTAGTTTCCTTTGTTAGCCATGGTCAGGCCACTTTTCCTACTTTATTTTTGTGCCAGACAGGAATGAGCAATCATTGCAGTTCCTCCATGCACTCTTTAAATGTTGTCTTTGCCTATCCACTGAAAAATAGAGTCTAAGAGAATCTTACACTACAGAAGAGGCCCTTCAGCCCATCAGGTCTGTACCACGTCCCTTTAAATAATGTTTCCAAATGTATCATTGCCACCTTGCACCTCATATCATCATCGTAGGGTCCTTAATCTAAATAATGGAAACTATCAGAATCAACGGTGTCATTCTCCATCTTAAAAATTCTATCACATTATGGTTACTCTTCTCCAAGGGCCCTCACACAGTCAGATTGTCAATTATTCCTTTCTCATTACACAATATCCAGCCTATGATGGCTGGTTCTCTAGTTGGTTCCTGAACATATTAGTTCAGAAACTGTCCCATACGCATTCAGGGAATTCATCGTCTACGGGTATTACTAATTTGATTTGCGCAATCTACATGCAGATTGAAGTCGCCGATAATCACAGCTGTACCTTTATTGCTTGCATCTCTAATTTCCTGTTTAATGCTTTCCCTGACATTACCACTAGAGTTTGAGGGTTTATATGAAAACCCCACTATCATTTTCTGCCCCTCAGTGTCTCTAAACTCTATCCATACAGGTTCTAGTTGGAGCTAATAGCCTTACTTAAGATAGTGTCATTGGTCTTTTTAACCAGCAATGTTTTCTCACCTTCTTTTCCTTCTCACTGTCCTTCCTAAAAAAAAATGAATATCCCTGTACATTCAGTTCTCATCCCTGGTTATTTTGTTGCCATGTTTTTGTAATCTTAACTATATACTACTGATTCATCCACTTTATTGCAAATACATAAGACTTGTCTTTTTAACAGTTGTAGTCTCATTTGCATTATTTTGCACTGTGGCCCTGCTTGATTCTTGTCCTTGAATTCTTTGCCTATCATTTTTCTTATTTCCAATTCTGTCTTGTTTTTGCCCTTGTTTCTCTCACTTCTGTATCCCAGTATAGGTTGCTGTTCCCTCCCATTTTAGCTTAACACCCTCACTAGCAAATTGCTCTCCTGGGACATCAGTTCCAGTCCTATTCAGGTGTAGCCCATCCAGTTTAATTGTCAATCTGCCTTAATGAGTCAATTCTCCATTGTAATGCCTCTTAACAATCAGAAGTCACGCGACACCAGGTTGTAATTCCACAGATCTTTTTGAAATCACAACCTTTCGCAGCGCTGCTCCACTTCATCTGACGAAGGAGCAGCGCTGCGAAAGGTTGTGATTTCAAATAAATCTGTTGGACTATAACCTGGTGTCGTGTGACTTCTGACTTTGTCCACCCAATCCAACACCAACACCTCCACATCATGTCTACAAGTCAGAGCCAATACTCTACCATATTACGCTTGTTCTACCTAATTGGGGCAGCACCGTGGATCCGTGGTTAACACTGCTGCTTCACAGTGCCAGGAACCCGGGTTTGATTCCATCATCAGGTGACTGTCTGTGTGGAGTTTGCACATTCTCCCCATGTCTGCGTGGGTTTCCTCCGGGTGCTCTGGTTTCCTTCCACAGTCCAAAGACATCCAGCCTAAGTGGATTGGCTATGGGAAATTACTCATAGTATTCAGGGATGTGCAGATTAGGTGGGTTAGAGGGGAATGGGTCTGGGTGGGATGCTCTGAGGATAAGTGTGGACCTGTTGGGCTGAAAGGCCTATTTCCGCCCTGTAGGGATTCTGTGATCTATGATCTAATCCTTTACAATTACATCACTAACTAACTTTGCAATATTGCCCAAGATCTAAAATATTCTCCTTTCTGGTTATGGAACAGTTTTTTTGAAGAATATGTCAAATGATTTCGTGAACTTATCCACCAAAATAATTTTACCAATTTAATTTATCTACTCTACATGAAGATTAAAATTTCCCACAATTATTGAACTGTCTTTGTTCCTTTAATTTCCTATTTATCTGGCAGTACAACTACTTTAGGGGGCCAATAAACTTCTTTGACCAGTGTTTGCTGTGCCATCTCATTTCCTGTCTCCACACATACTGATTCTACTACCCGCTGTTCTGAATCAACATCCTTCCTCACAATTATCCTTGCGTCATCCTTTATTATCAGTGGAAACCCCTAAGTCCATTTTATATGTCTTGTCAAAACTTCAAGTCCCTGGAATTTCCCCTAATCTTAGCCACGTATTAACCATGTGCCTTTAACTGCTATAAGATAAATCCCAGTTACCTCTCTTCATGCCATTAATTCACCATCTTATGAAGAAAGCCTTCTGTATTCAAATAAAGCACTTTTAATTTTTCCTAATTAACTTGTATCTATTCACATTAAACTCTGTTCCTTTCACTCCCTGCTTAATTTTACCCAAGATCCTACACTGGTCTACAGCTTTGCCATTTCTCATTAAATTTCTAAATGTCCCCTCACCTGAAAATCTTCCACACTTACGGCACTTTTTATTTTGAAGGCCTGTTTAAAGTGTATATTATTTGACTCACAGCACACTTATTCCAGCTTGCTTTAAGTTGAGCACATCCTAACTTGACAGCTCCCTTTTTCCCTAATACTGGTGCCTGTGGTTTATGAATCTAAATTGCCATCTCACGTATCAAACTTCAAGCCATAAGTTCAACTCTTTCATGTGCATGGCCTGTGCTAAATTATGTGTGTCTGAGGTAGTAGTCCATAGGTAAACTACCTTTTGAGGTTTTGCTTCTTAACTTAAACTCTCACTCCTCAAACTTCCTCAACAGAACATCAGTTTTCATTCTACCTGTGTAATTGGATCATACATGGATTGTGACAACTGAAATCTTTCCCTCCCACTGTAAGTTCTTGTTCAGCCATGGGGTGGGGTATGTCCTTAAAGTGACCCAAACTTCAGAATTCTCAGTCTCTCCTGCAGAGAACAGAAATTATTCTCTTAGGGGTGCCTTGCCGAAGTATTAGCATATTCCTTTCCACTCCTTTCACTAATTGGCCGTCTACACTACAGTACTATGTTCAGCTTATCCACTGCAGATTTTGCCCTCCTCCATATAGGCAGCTGGAACCTGTTGTAAAGTGCAAAGGCTAGGGCTCCTGCAGCAAGACACTTGACAAAATCCATGGTTGCCTGATTCATAGTCGCATGCTCCTATCTATTGTCAGTAACTAACACTTCTCAACCTAGAGGATATGACTGGTTCTTGGAACAAAATGTCACAGTAACTCTTTACCTCTCTGAAGCCTGGAATCCTCCAAAACATTTCAGGTCCCTACATGACACACCAATTGCAAGTTGCAGTTCACATCCTTCCGACTTAATTAAAATATTAAAAGCAGCTTATTCAGTATAAGGCAATTATTTATGTAATTCTTATTATATTATGACCATTTTATGTTTGCTCCTCAAAGCAAACTAACCAATGGTTATTTATTCAAACTTAACATCACTGACATCTCAAAGGACTTAAAAATAGATATCTAAATACTTAACCTATAGACTAATTTCGCCATCCTCCCATTCTGTGACTTCACATTCTGTTTATCATCTATTCTGATTGCCATTCACCCAGCTCTGTGTGTCAAGAGAGACTCAAGAAGTTGCAGGAGAAAGACCCTCTTTGTTGTTCATATTTGCAACTTGGGAAATAAGAGGAAAGTGTTTGGAACATTTATAGTTCAGGGATATCAGTGATGGAGGAAATGAACCGAGCCACAATAGAGGCAGAGGTTGCAGAGATAAGGTAAGATAAAAACAGCAGACAGAAAGACAGAAATCACATGATGAGCTTTTTCTTGCACCCTCCTCAGTGAGGGAAGGACATTCGAGGACCCTTCCCAGATGCAGACTGACTTCTCCAAGACCTTCCTTATACATGGCAATTATGGGACTTTCTGCGTCCATCTGTTATTCCAAAAGTATTACTGTGTTTGCCAGTATTTTAGTAAGTCAGTGCTTTCTGATGTCTGATTACAATGGAGCAGGTAATCTAATATTCTGAACAAAATGTCCAGTTGTTAGCAACCATAATGCAATGTATTTTATCCAGTCAGATTGATGTGTTAAAATCTTACAGACCACTTACAGAATAATTCCGTGTGACCTGGATCACTTAAAATCCTAGGAAAAGCAACATTTATAATAAGAGTAAGTTTGGTTAGGGAAATTAACTGCTTTTAGAGTATTTTGCCTGTGGCACCAAATTATCTCTCAGTTAGAATCATGAGGGGTCAGGTTGGAATTTCCTCTCCAATAATCGCATCTTCTGCAGCCTTTGAGATGGCAAATGGAATAAAATGGGATAATATCGCCACTTCAAAGCTGCCCATGTAAATATATACCAGATCATCCTCATAAAAAAATACTAGTGATGACAGTTGTTTGACCTGCCCTTGTTTAAATTCCATCAAGTGAGTGAAGATAACTCTTCTGTCTGTCTGTTCCTAGCTTTTGCTACGTGTTACTGATGTCACTAGACATGTGATTATAGGAGCAGTGTATATATCCGCAATGAGGAAATTATTTCATTTGAAAGCTTTCCTACATTTGGTAACTTGTCCATATTTATGATGTGAGAGTTTGACAGTTTTGTAAGGACAACAACTTCATTTGTGAATATAGATTTCTCAGTGACAGTTCTATTTCTATATTATGAAGAGGTTTGAGGCACATCAGTTCTCGCGAGAGACTGGAGAATCTGCATTGGTGTCCTTGTAATGGAGAAGTTAACAGGGAGGTTAGGTCGATTTGGCTAAAGTTGTATATGTTTGAATTGAGCAAAAAGGGACAATTGGTTTCTGTTTGTAGCAGAACGGATAATTGTCAAAAAAACCAAAGGGGATGTGAGAAGTTTTCTTTTGCTTTATTTTTTGCAATTATCTTAAATACTCCACTGTGAAGGGGTGTGGGAAGCAGACTGAGTAACAACTTTTAAAAGAGGATTGAGCACATATGTGTAATAGGGGTAAAAAAGGGACTCTGGAGGAAGACCATAGAAAAGAACAAATTGAAATAATTTAGAATGAGACTTGATAGACAATGTTTTCTTCCTACATATAGGTATCTACTCAACAAATCGAGGTTTTGACTCAGTTATATTTTGCCCCTGGAAACAACTGGAGGCATGTATTAATTGTTAGCGGCTATGTCCACCAAAGTGTCACTGATGGTATCAGTTACAGATACTATTGCCATAAATTATTTATTACTAGATATTTCCAGGCTGAATTGATTGATTGATTCTTATAGTTATGTGTACCAAAACACAGTTAAAAGCTTTGTTTAAAAGTGGTACAGGCAGATCACAGCAAGCAAAGGATGTACAGATCAAAAAGATTTAGAGCATACAGGTTACATTATTTGAGGCTGGAGTCCATTCAACAGTCTGATATTGGCCAGAAAAGAGGCTGTTCCTGAAGCTACTTTGAGCGTGTGTTCAAACTTCTGTATCTTCTGCCTGATGGAAGAGGTTTTGGGAGGTCATTACTGGGGAGTGATGGGTTTTTGATGATGTTGGCTGCCTTTCCGCGGCAGTGAGCCGGGAGGGCGACATGGTGGCTCAGTGGTTAGCACTGCTGCCTTACAGCACCAGGGGCCCGGGTTCGATTCCACTCTCGGGCGACTGTGTGGAGTTTGCACATTCTCCCTGTGTCTGTGTGGGTTTCTTCCGGGTACTCCGGTTTCCTCCCATTGTCCAAAGATGTGCAGGCTAGGTGGATTGGCAGTGCTAAATTGCCCATAGTGTTCAGGGATGTGCAGATGAGGTGGGTTTATAGGGGAGTGGGTCTGGGTGGCATGCTGTTAGAGGCGGTGTGGACTTATTGGGCTGAAGGGCCTGTTTCTACACTGTAGGGAGTCTAAGTCTAAGTGTAAGAGTCAGTGGATGGAAGATTGGTTTCCATGATAGTCTGGGCTGTGCACACCACCTTCTGTAGTTTCTTATGGTTTTGGGTAGAGCAGTTGCCATACCAGATCGTTATGCACTAGCATGGCCGTTATAGCCAGTATGCTTTCAATGGCACATCTGTACAAGTTGGTGAGGGACCTTATGGACATGCCAAATTTCTTGAGCCGCCTGAGGAAGAAGAAGCGTTGTTGTGCCTTCTTGACTGTCTCATTTACATGGGAAGTCCAGGACAGGCCGCCAGTTATTGTCTCTCCGGGGAGCTTGATGTTCTTCACTCTCGCAACCTCAGTTCCGTTGATCTTTTGTGAGTAGCCAAGTTGTGCCCGCCGTTGCATTAATCTGTGCATATGTAGCATTGTTCATTACTGTATCAGTAGAATACGAAAGAGTCAACTGTTAATCCAAAGACCCAGATAATGTTCTGGGGACCCGGGTTTGAATCCCGCCGTGGCAGATGGTGGAATTTGAATTCAATATCTAGAATTAAGAATCTAATGATGATCATGAATCCATTATTGATTGTTGGAAAAACCCATCTGGTTCACTAATGTCCTTTAGGGAGGGAAACTGCCATCTTTACCTGATCTGGCCTACATGTGACTCCAGACCCACAGCAATGTGGTTGACTCTGAACTGCCCTCTGGGCAATTAGAGATGGGCAATAAATGCTGCCTAGCCAGTAATGCCCTCATCCCATTAATGATTAAAAAAAAGTCAGGCGGCTTGACAGAACATGTGTGCCACTTTAAACCTTAATGAGAACCTCAATTCCCTGAATAGGAAAGACTTTCAGTCTGTTAATGTGCACCTATTGTGCAATGCCGATTATCTCATCCTGTGCATGAATGTTCACTCGGTTAGAAGCTGCCATGATGCTTTTATATGTCATTCGACCGTATAAGTATTGACTCAAAAGTCCACATATCAGGACGATTAACTGGCATTCTAACGGCTGTTATGCTTATTAATGTAACAGCAGCAACAGGTGCAATAAAGCAGCCTTTAAGCTTCTGAAATCTTATGACATACACTTGAGGAGTAGTCAATCTCACATAAAATTTGGTCCCCAGCTTTTGGTGAAAATAACCTAAATTTTTCATGTATACATTTGACCCTTGACTTTTGTTTTTGAGGGATAGCAGGGTTAAATAAAATCTATAAATAGAAACTCCTTGTGGAGTTGGTGGTCAGGGAGATAATTGAAACCATAAATTAAAACTGCATTGAATAGAAATGAGCTTGAATTGAAGTTAATTATTACATAGCAATAATGTGACGACTGCTGATTTGGGAATTTGAATTGACACACATCAATTGAAATGAAATGTGCATCACTCACCTGGAATAGTAAATAATAATGCAGAAACAAGCAATGGATGCAGAATGACAAAAGAAACTGGAAAATGAAATAAAAGCTTCCAGCAGTAAATGTAAATGGAAATCTGCAGCATTCACTATTGCTGTTGTTTGTCTCATGGGATCCATCCATGATGCTATTCAGCAGCACCGTTACGAGGGAATCTCTGCTTTTATGGTAGAATCTGTTAGGGTTATTGAATGAGAGTCAACAGGCTTGTGCCTGCATCAGGGAGGGTGGTCAAAAAAGTGATAAGTTGGAGGGTTGGGAGAGGGAAGTGGTGAGAGGAATGGAGTGTCAGTAGATGGAGAGGGAAGCTGAAGATAAGCTTGGGAGAGCAAGGAACCAAGCAAGGAGGAGGATTGGGAGAGGAGGGAAGTCTCATGAACCAGATGAGGCTGCTCCAAAATTGCACCAATTGGATCATACACGCTGCACTGGCTCTATCGTAAAACAACGCTAAAGTGAAAGTCACAAAATGCATCAACATACTCAAGAATATGGATGAATTTCAGCCCCTCAAATACAGTACTCTTACCCTCCGCCCCTCCAAAATAAACGCTCTCTGGCATGCCCCTTCAACCCCTTCCTGCGAGCCCTGTTCCCTTTCTGGACAAGCAAGGTTTCTTTCATTCAATCCTGGGAAATGGGCACAGCCAGTATTTAATCACTATACCTTAATGCCTCTGTAAGTGGCCTTACAAAACTACCATCTTGAGATATAACTTGCTGCTAGGGAAGGAGTTTTGGGATTTTGCTCTAGCAACAATGAAGGAATAGTGATGTGGTTCCCAGTCAGGATGAGTGTGTAATTTTGAGGGGAGCTTGCAGGTGGTAATGTTTCCATGTGCTCTCCACCCTTGGCCTTTGCGGTCACGGGTTTCAGAGGAGTGAATTGGATTGATTAAAGATTGTCTTTTGGTAGGGATTTCAGGATGCCTGATTTTTGGCAGGCTGTCTCTAGCTTCCTACACATCATCTGCCTATTCTGATTGGGAGATGAAACAGCATAATTTTAATGGGAAGGTAAAATTGCCTTCATTTTCTACAGCAACTGGTGAGTTTCCAACTGGTAGTTCTCCCAGGGCTAATACTCAGTGATGATCATTTAAAAAAAATTCCTTTGGAATGAGAGAACACAGTCTTCCTGACTCTGATAAAATTCATGTTTCTGATTCATGAGGTAACAGTGTATGATCCATTTAATCAAGTGTCTTTGAACAACAGCAGAACTTTCTTTAACAGGTACTGAGAATTGTTGGGATTGTTTGGAACAATTAAGATGTTTAAATGCTTGCAGAGGTTGTTATTTGAGATCTTGACACCAAGATAATAAAGGAGAAAATATGGAATGAACAGTGGTGAGTGAAACACTATGAATGGTACAGAATGTGTATCTCTGCCCATGCCTTGACTTACCTTGGTCACCAATAGTCAGGCCAGCCACTGTTTCTCTTGAAAGCTAGATTACTTGAGTCTCTATGGTGGGGTTGATTACTCCTATCCCATTGATAAAGCATCTGTTTCTAGTTAGGTGGGTCAGCAAGGTCTCTCTGGATGGGTGAGTCACCCATGACTCTCCAGCTAGATATATTGTTATGGTCTCCCTCATTGAGTGGACCATTCCTGCTTCTTTAGATGGTTGGGTCCCCCATGTCTCTCAAATCTGTTGCTATTGTCTCTGTAGTTGATGGGTTATTCGTCTGTCTCTTTGGTCTGTAATGTAACTTGGTTTAATTCGAGATGAGTATTAATGGATAGTGACTTGCTCATTCATTTCAAGATTATACAAACTCAATGCAAGCTATTCAACCTCCCAAGCCCACAAGTGCTACAACCTACATGGTACATGGTACGTGGTTCTCCTTAAAGTCTCAGCCATCCTAACATCACCATTGTTTCATCATCACTGTTTCAAAATCCTTGAACTCCCTACCTAGTCCTGAGTGGAGTACCTACACAGCATAGATGAGACTAATGCAACAGTATAAGCAATAGCAGTTGGAGTGAATTATTTGAACCTTTCAGCCTATTCTACCATCTCATAAGATCATAACTAATTTACCTTAACAACGCCTTTCCACAGTATCCCTATATCCCTTAATTTCCCCTCAACCTCTATCTCCACTTAGTCAATAACTGAGCGTCCATAATTTTCACAGAATTCCAAGGCGTCTCAAGCCTCTGAGTGACAACATTTCTTCTCAATTCACTGGTTAATGCTCAATGCCTTATTCTGAGGCTTTGACCACATTTTCTACATTCTCAAACCAAGAGAAACATTTTTGCATTATCTACCCTGTCAAGCCCCTGAGAAATTTTGTATTTTTCAGTTACATCATCTCTTATTCTTCCAAATATAGGCTCAGTCGAGTCTCTTCATAGGGCAATCGTCTTATCCCAGGAACTAATCAAGTGAAGCTTTGGTACATCCCTCTAGGGCATTTATGTCCTTCCTTATCATTACCACCTTCCTCTGGGGATGATAGGGAAAGGCAATAAACTCTTGCCTTGCCAATAAAACTCACATCCCAAGAATGAATAAATAATGGAAAAAGAAGCAGCAGTATGTATTCAAGCATGAGAATATGAGGGAACCCAGGGAAGCATTAACCTCCCAACAGTTTGGTGCCTTGGAGTGACAGGTAAATAGAAATGTCTTGGTTCTGGGAAACTGCACATCAGTCACTGCGGGTTAACAGGGTGTCTGCCAATATATCAGTGAAGCAATTTGTTAGAGAGCCCATGGGGCAGCTGTGCAGCACTTAACTAATGAAACTTGCAAACACTCAGGACTCTGCTTTCATCTTGTTCAGTCAGCAGTATTTCACAGGTTCACAGTCTAGGCCTGAGCCAGTGTGGATGTACCCTCATGCATATGCTCCCATCTGGAGGATCTTGAACCTCTTTCTGTGTTGCATTTACTGAATAATTTCTTATCTAAAATTTTCCTGGTAGGTGAGACTGAAAGCTTTAGTACCTAATATTAAGAATTACCGTTAGTTCCATTGTGCACACAGATAGATAGACATAAAAATATATACAGATTCAGAGAAAGGCACAATGCGACAGAGGTTGCCAAGCAGTAGAAAGAAATATGTATGCTGATACGTGGTGAATGATAGAAACAGTCTGAGACCAGTAGAAAGAGAGGCACGTAGAGCAACATGCAAAATACAAAAGAATAAAACAGATTGATAAGAATGATTGATAAAGACAGGGACAGGCACAGAGGAATGGGGAGAATAATATTAACAGAAAGAAGCAGACTAGCATAAACTGTGACAGTCACTGACAAACAGAGATGGATATACATTAGCAGAGATGGACACGGATGGAAAATAACAATGTTAATAATGAGTGTAAAATCCTAATGTGAAAAAATGTGTCGGCACTTTGAAAGTGATTTGACACAGAACAAGGAATGAAGGATTTAAAAAAGCAAAAGACTAAAGGATGAGTGATGAGCAGGCATTTAGAAGCTTTTTAGAGACCAAGAAACTGTTAGCGTTCTGACAGTGCATTGAACAGGTTGGGGCTGAAGGAATAGAAGATGCCATGATATCCTATCGCTGTCACTACAGATGCCAATCTACTTTCAGTTATCTCCTTTCTACCCTTAACTGCTACATCAAACAACTCCACGTTTTCAATAACCCCAATATTTCTGTAAACTCCCTTGTCCTTTTCCCTCTGAATTCACTAACCTCTTGCCTTCAGTCAACCTCTCCATCCACATAAACCTCTCGACCCATACACCTTTGGCCTTGTCGTCTTTCTTGTCTTCTTATCATGTGCAAACCCATGTCTGACCACTTCCTTGTATCTGTTGCCACTAATTTTCCCTTAATATTTCTCCTAATTTTTTTCTGGCCTGCCAATGCCAGAAAAGGCTCCCTTTCTAAAATTACGCTTACTTGCCTATGGCTGAAGAAGTGTTGTGTGAATGGAGAGGCATCAGTCTGTTCAGGCTTGTGTCCCTGTCCTAGAGGCATTTTCATGGGGAAAGTGTACAGTGAGCTTTACTTTCAACTTAAAAGCATAAAGGAAGCATTACTTTGTATATAACCTTGTGCTTTGTCCTGGGAGTGTTTACTAACCCAAAGGTTTAATCAAGAATGGGCGGCATGGTGCTCAGTGGTTAGCACTGCTGCCTCACAGCACCAGGAACCTGGGTTCGATTCCATCCTTGGGTGGCTGTCTGTGTGGAGTTTGCACATTCTCCCCATGTCTGCTTGCGTTTCCTCTGGGTGCTCCAGTTTCCTTTCACAGTCCAAAGATGTGCAAGTTAGGTGGATTGGCCATGCTAAATTGCCCATAGTGTTCAGGGACGTGTAGGCTAGGTGCATTAGCCACAGGAAATGCAGGACTACAAGGAAAGGATAGCTGGATGGGTTTGGGTGGAATGCTGTTCGGAGGGTATATGTGGACTTATTGGGCTGAATGGCCTGTTTCCACACTCTGTGGGAATTCTGTGAGTTCTGTATCTAATCCCATTCTGTCCCTGTCTTGGAATTGTTTGGTGGAGACAGCGTAGAGAAGCTTTACTTACAGTTTAAAAGAGTTGAGGAAACTTTACTCTCTTTCTAACCTTGTGCTGTCCTTTCTAGCTCAAATGGCTAGACAGCTGAGTTGCAATGCAGAGTGATGGCAACAGTGCGGATTCAATTCTTGCACTGCCTGAAGTTACCATGAAGGACTCTCTTTCTCAAGTCACCTCACCTAAGGTGAACCTCAGCTTAAACTACTCTCTCTCTCTCTCTCTCTCTCTGTCTCTCTGTCTAGTGAGATAGCAGCCCAATGGTCCACTGAGACTATGGTGACTTTAACTGCCTGTGTCCTGGGACTGTTGATGTGTAGAGGGAATTTTACTGTATTTCTAACCCCATGCAGTCTCTGTCTTGGGTGTGTTTGATGCGGAAAGTATCAAGGAAACTTTTACTCTGTATCTAAATCATACTGTGTCTGACCTGGAGGTATTTGATCAGGCAATGTAGAAGACTTAATCTCTGGTATGTATTCACTAAAACTTGAGTGGTGTAACTTAGTACCTTGTCATAAAAGCTTTCATAAAATTAACTTCTGTGCCGCTTAGTAAGGAAACCATAAGCAAACTGTGCATATTATCAGACATATCAGCGACTCAAGCACTTTGAATCAGAAAACGTTTCAGTCCAACTCTAGATTTCTATTCTGGACTGGCACTTGGTGACTCTTACTGAGAGATGCTGCACTGTCAACGGCACTGTCTTTGGGATGAGATGTTAAACTGTGGTGTTGTCTATAGAGATGGAAGTAAAAAGTCACTCTGCAGCATCAAAGAACTACTGCCACCAAAACCCAATTATCAGGTTATTTGCTTTTAACTGTTTATGGGACCTTGCTGTCTGTGGGATCTTGCTGGGTGCAAATTGGTGCTATTGTTTTCTCTGTACTGTCCCAATAAAACATTCCTATGGTAAGTACAGCATGGGGTTATGTATACTGAAGTTCCCTCTTAACTGTTAACTGAAATAGAGTAAAACAGTGGCTATACACTCCAAAGTCTAGCAAAAACAGAACCTTATCTGCTGCACACCTCATTGCTTACGGAAAGTTGAATTGGGAAGAGGAAATTAATTTTGGTCCATTGACCATTTAATGAATATGCATGATATAAAAATGCAAGCAAAAGGTCTTCCCACTACCTGCTGTCAGGATCCTTGACCTGCCTTTAAATTCCAAATGCATCTTTGATAGAAAGACCACTATCCTCCCTACCCCATGCATACTTCTGTTATGTGGATAACATGTTTGTATTATTTGAATCCGCAGTGCTTAATAAACTTCATCCTGCACTCAGATTTACCACGGAAATAGAGCAATCAAATGAGCTGCCATTCCTGAATAAATTAGTTGAGAAGTTGGAAAATAGATTCCTAACTACTGTTCACTGAAGATATATTCTCTGTGGTCAATATACACATTGGGATTCCTACAGTTACATGGCATGAAATCAATTTTATTGACAACCTTGTGAGTAGGGCCCTAGCCATCTGCTCATCATGGAAGCTTGATGCTCAGACAGGATGTATCAGAATTATTCTGTGCGATAACAGATACCCTGATCAAATCATCACTAACTGTATATCGCATAAACTCATAAAAGGACCTATACCCTCTACTTTTGGTGCTGAGTGGTGCCTGGTCTACCTCAGATTACCCTGGAAGTACTCTGGTGTGATGCCAGGTGTGTAGGTTGTACATCCCAATGTCTGGGGGGCATGGAGTACACTCAATATAACAAAGCTACAGCATTGGGGCTCAGTGGTTAGCACTGCTGCCTCTCAGCGCCAGGGACCCGGCTTCGATTCCACTGTCGGGCAACTGTGTGGAGTTTGCGCATTCTCCCCGTGTCTGTGTCGGTTTCCTCCGGGTGCTCCAGTTTCCTCCCACAGTCCAAAGATGTGCAGACTAGGTGAATTGGCCATACTGAATTGCCCATTGTGTTCAGGGATGTTTAGATGAGGTGGATTTATAGGGGGATGGATCTGGGTGGGATGCTCTGTGGGTCGGTGTGGACTTGTTGGGCCGAAGGGCCTGTTTCCACACTGTAGGGATTCTATGATAAGACAATAGTGTAATATACTGGGATGTAATACAGGTTAAAAATTGAGTTGTGGAATATGTTCTTAGGGCAGCACAGTGGCTCAGTGCTTAGCACTGCAGCCTCACAGCACCAGGGACCCAGGTTCGATTCTATCCTCCGGTAACTGTCTGAGTGGAGTTTGCACATTCTCCTCGTGTCTGCGTGGGTTTCGTCCGGGTTCTCCGGTTTCCTCCCACAGTCCAAAGATGTGCAGGTTAGGTGGATTGGCCGTGATAGGGATGTGTAGATTAGGTCGGTTATTGTGTTCTCATCTTCTCAATCCTCTTAGTTTATCTCCTTTTCTTTACCATGGACAGTATATGAAGGGATGTGATTGACTCCTGGAATAGAGGGTCCAGGTAGAACATAAGAACTAGGAGCAGGAGTAGCCCATTCCGTCCCTCAAGCCTGCGCTGCCATTCCATAAGATCATTCTGATCTGCCATATGCCTCAGTTCCACTATCATGCCAACTCCTCAGAGGTAACATCCTTCTCCCCTGATTGTAGGAACACAGATGCTGGAGAATCTGAGATAACAAGGTGTAGAGCTGGATGAACACAGTAGGCCAAGCAGCATCAGAGGAGCAGGAA
>JAHRHZ010000147.1:815295-831923 GCA_024137785.1 Ginglymostoma cirratum | reverse complement strand
CCCCCTGGATCATGACCCCACCCCCGAGCACCAAACCATCATCTCCCAAACCATCCACAACCTCATCACCTCAGGTGACCTCCCACCCACCGCCTCCAACCTCATCGTTCCCCAACCCCGCTCCGCCCGCTTCTATCTCCTCCCCAAAATCCACAAACCTGAATGCCCTGGTCGACCCATTGTCTCCGCCTGCTCCTGCCCCACCGAACTCATCTCCACCTACCCAGACTCCATTTTCACCCCCTTGGTCCAGGAACTCCCTACCTACGTCCATGACACCACCCACGCCCTCCACCTCCTCCAGAACTTCCAATTCCCCGGTCCCCAACACCTCATTTTTACTATGGACGTCCAGTCCCTATACTCCTGTATTCCCCATGCTGATGGCCTAAAGGTCCTCCGCTTCTTCCTGTCCCGCAGAACGGACCAATCCCCCTCCACCGACACCCTGATCCGCTTAGCCGAACTCGTCCTCACCCTCAACAACTTTTCTTTCAATTCCTCCCACTTCCTACAGACAAAGGGGGTGGCCATGGGTACCCGCATGGGCCCAGGCTATGCCTGCCTCTTTGTAGGTTACGTGGAACAATCCCTCTTCCGTACCTACACTGGCCCTAAACCCCACCTCTTCCTCCGTTACATTGATGACTGCATCGGCGCCGCCTCATGCTCCCACGAGGAGCTCGAACAGTTCATCCACTTCACCAACACCTTCCACCCCAACCTGAAGTTCACCTGGACCATCTCCAACACTTCTGTCTCCTTCCTGGACCTCTCTGTCTCCATCTCGGGCAACGACCTAGAAACAGATGTCCGTTTCAAGCCCACTGACTCCCACAGCTACCTGGAATACACCTCCTCCCACCCACCCTCCTGCAAAAATGCCATCCCCTAGTCCCAATTCCTTCGCCTCTGCCGCATCTGCTCCCAGGATGAGACATTCCACTCCCGCGCATCTCAAATGTCCTCATTCTTCAAGGACCGCAACTTCCCCCCCACAGTGGTCGAGAACGCCCTCAACCGTGTCTCCCGCATTTCCCGGAACACATCCCTCACGCCCCGTCCCCGCAATAATAACCAAAAGAGAATCCCCTTCGTCCTCACATACCACCCCACCAACCTCCGGATCCAACGCATCATTCTCCAACACTTCTGCCATCTGCAATCAGACCCCACCACCAAAGACATTTTTCCCTCCCCACCTTTATCTGCCTTCCGGAGGGACCACTCCCTCCGCGACTCCCTTGTCCGCTCCACACTCCCCTCCAGCCCCACCACACCCGGCACTTTTCCCTGTAACCGCAGGAAGTGCTACACCTGCCCCCACACCTCCTCCCTCACCCCAATCCCAGGCCCCAAGAAGACTTTCCACATCAGGCAGATGTTCACCTGCACATCTGCATCCGCTGTACCCATTGTGGCTTCCTCTACATCGGGGAAACCAAGCGAGGGTTGGGGACCGCTTTGCAGAACACCTGCGCTCAGTTCGCAACAAACAACTGCACCTCCCAGTCGCGAACCATTTCAACTCCCCCTCCCATTCCTCAGATGACATGTCCATCCTGGGCCTCCTGCAATGCCACAGTGATGCCACCCGAAGGCTGCAGGAACAGCAAATCATATTCAGCCTGGGAACCCTGCAGCCCAATGGCGTCAATGTGGATTTCACAAGCTTCAAAATCTCCCCTCCCCCAACCGCATCCCAAAACCAGCCCAGCTCATCTCCACCTCCCTAACCTGTTTTTCCTCTCACCTCAAGCCACACCCCCATCTCCTATCTACTAACATCATCCCGCCCCCTTGACCTGTCCGTCCTCCCTGACTGACCTATCTCCTCCCTACCCCCCTACCTACGCTCACCTTTACTGGCTCCATCCCCGCCTCTTCGACTTGTCTGCCTCCTCTCCACCTATCCTCTCCTCTATTCATCCTCTATCCGCTTCCCCCTCTCTCCCTATTTATTTCAGAACCCTTCTCCCCCCACCCCCATTTCTGATGAAGGGTCTCGGCCCGAAACGGCAAGTTTTCCTGCTCCTATGATGCTGCTTGACCTGCTGTGTTCATCCAGCCCCATGCTTGTTATCTCGGATTCTTCAGCATCTGCAGTACCTTTTATCTCTGATATAGTTTCCTTGTGTGTTTTTTTTAATCTGATACTTTCCTTTATTTCCTTATACATCCATGATTGTCTGTTTCTTTTCCTACAGTTCTTCCTTATCACTAGAATATACTTCTGCTGAGCACTGCGAAAAATCGTTTTGAAAGTCCTCCACTGTTCCTCAGTTGACCCACCGTAAAGTTTTTGCTCCCATTTTACCTTAACTAACTCCTCCCTCATCCCATCATAGTCTCTTTTGTTTAAGCACAGGACATTGGTACTGGATTTAACTTCTCACGCTCCATCTGTATTTTAAATTCGACCAAATTGTGATCGCTCCTTCCGGGAGGATCCCTGACTGTGAGATCATCTATTATTCTTGTCTCATTACACAGGACTAGCTGTAGGATAGCTTGCTCCTCGTAGGTTCCATTACATATTGTTCAAGGAAATTATCGCGGATGCATTTTATGAACCCCTCCTCAAGGCTGCCATGACCAACCTGGTTTGTCCAATTGATATGTAGATTAAAATCCCCCATGATAATTGCTGTACCATTTTTACATGCTTAGCTATTTCTATGTTTATTGCTCGCCCCCACCATGATGTCATTATTTGGTGGCCTATAGACCACACCTACCAGTGACTTCTTCTCCCTGCTATTCCTAATTTCCACCCAAATGGATTCACATTCTTGTTCAGTAGAACCTGTATCCTCTCTCACTACCGCCCTGATATCATCCTTAAAAATCAGAGCGACACCACCTCCCTTACCTTCCTGTCTGTCCTTCCGAATAGTTTGATACCCTTGGATATTTAACTCCCAGTCATGACCATCCTGCAATCATGTCTGTGTAATGGCCACTAAATCATACCCATTTGCCATGATTTTTGCCGTAAATGAGTTATGGACTAACCGGTTGAGATTCCTTCTTATGGTTAGTGAATAATTCTATTATCATTGTAATTACCAGGAGAACTAGATGGGCCTTGGATGTTTCTCTCCCAACATTTCATCCTGCCCCTAACATCCTGTTGACAAGGAAACTAAGCCTAATGCAGTAGTTTCATAGTTTCCACTTGTGTGAAAGCAATACAACCAAAATTCTTTGTTCAGAAAGTTTTATTTTCACCAGTTTTACTTCCCTTTATGTAATTTACAACAAAGGTTCATAAATTGATTCTGGGATTTCGAGGACTGCTATTTTCTGACTTTCCTTTGTTGTTTATTTGGTCATTTGTTGCCCATCCCTAATTACCCTTTTTACTGAGTGGCTGGCCATGCCAAAAAGTCAACCAGATTGTCGGTCGACTAGGTAAGGGTGGCAGATTTCCTTCCTTAAGGGACATTAGTGACCCAGATGGGTTCTTACAATCAGCGACTAATTCAATACTATAATAATTGTTAATGTCAATTATTATGTCCACTACTGCTGAGTTGAGCTTTATAATTTCACATATAAAATTTAAATTCCATCATGGTAAAATTTGAAGATCGGTCCCCAGATAATTAGCCTGGGCCTTTTGATTGCTGGCCAAGTGACATTACCACCATGGCACCACCTTTCTCTGGAGCATTGAAGAATTGGAGGGGATCTCTCACACAGTATATAAAATTCTGATGTTTTAACGAGGTATGCATTTAGAGGTTGTTTCCCCTGGTCATAGTTTAGGGGTCTTAGTCGCAGGATAAGAATTCAATCATTTAAGGCAATTCAGAGAGTTGTGAACCTTTGGAATCCTCTATTCTGGAGAACTGTGGATGCTCAGTCTGTTGATTTCTCCATCTATAACAATGGAGCCACAGCAAGTTGTAAAACACTGCTATTTACACTGCCTTTTTCCTGCACTTCTCAAAACCTAGATTCAAATCACACCTTGATTTTCAGACACAGCAGGAATCAAAGTCAATTTTCTAGGATTCTGTTGCAACTTTTTGAGGGCATTTCTAATTTATTAAAGTGAGATTTGCTTTGTGCTTTCAGTTTCTTTGAATACATTCTTACAGCATCCGTGTAACCTGCATTAAAAGTGGAGAGCTTCCCTGATTGCAGTTTCTTATTAACATCCTATGTCTAATTTGCATGAGTGGTATTTGACTGCTTTGAAACTGTAATTTTCATGGTTAGAGGAGCAACATATTGGCGTAGGTTCAGTGCTGTCCTTGGGTCCCGATTATTTGAACTGATTTTCACACATTTTTACATTTTACTGCTGTCTAATGGTATTTACAAGACAATGTGAATGCAACTTAACATTGATGTGGGGTGACCACAGAGAAAAGTACAAGTTCAGTGTTTCATTGGAGGCTGGTAGCCCAAAAAGAGACAAGTCACACAAGCCACCGTTTGAGGTTGTGAAGACATCTTAGCTGAGAGGTGCATCTTGGACAACTGGAAGAATCAGTCAAAAATCTAATTTTAAAATAAAAGAATCTGCCTCACATATGCTGAGTGGAGTCTAGAGGGGTAATGGTAGCTCTGGGATATTTCCTAAATAAAGACAAATGGTGGACTATCCAAGCATATGAGGCCAGTGGGCAACAGTGAAGGGTCACACATTGATGTTTCATGCAACTGAGATATTTATTCATTGCCCTTACAAACTGCCAAGGGCTCAGCACTGGAGGCAGCAGCAAATGAATTCCTAGTGACCACAGATTTAAAGGGCCTGTGAGTTTCAGGGCTAGATTGCTTTGACAGCCATGCAGGGATTGGCAACGGATAAAGGGACTGTCTGATCTCCTTGACACAGACGCTTGTAGCAGTCTGCCATGGCTAATGTAATTTCTGTTCTGATGGGATCAAAGGGATATGACCAGACAGATCAGCTGCTGGCTTCTGGTTGAGTGAACATGTGTCATTGCTTGTTGTCCAAGACTCCTCCAATCCATCTCCCACTGTCCGCATAATTTGTAATACAGACAACAAACCACTGTATGTGATCTACAATAACGGGAAATGTATGACAGCTACTTCTTACTACAGAGAGTAGAGTGACTATTCCAGAATTTACTAGGTAAACACTTTCAATGCAAATGAAGAGAAAAATCGCCACTTTCTTCCATCATTAGTTCAAAGAGAATGGTAGGTAGTAGAGGTCACATTTTGAGATTTTGACTGTTTTCTAAACAGTCAATGATGCTTCATCACAAATAGTCAATTTAAGGTGGTGTGATGGACTTACTTGAGAGGTCTACTGACTGCTGACACTAACTCGCCAGAACTCACCAGAAAAAAGGCAGGAGCCTGATTACCTTGGGGCCTGATATCTTGGTTGTTTTCTGATTACCAATGACTGGAAAGGGACTGGAATAGCCATATAAATACTATGACTGAAAAATACAAAGGGCAAATCAGAGGCTGGTGAATAACTCATCTCCTATTCCCCCCAGGTTTCTCCATCATCTACAAAGCACAAATATGATGGAATACTATCCACTTGCTTGGATGAGTGTGACTCCAACAAATTCAACACTATCCAGGACAAAGCATTCAACTTGATTGACGCCACATCTAATACCTTAAACATTCACTCCTTTGACTGATGCACAGTGTGTACCATACAAAAGATACACTGCGGCAACTCACTGAGACTCCTTTGATTGCACCTTCCAAACACGTGAATTATTATCAGTTAGAAGGTCAAAGATAGCAAAGACATGGAACACCAGCAGCTACAAATTCCTCTCCAAGCCAAACATCAACCTAATATAGAACCATTCCTTCAATGTAACTGTGTTAAAATCCTAGAACTCCCTTCCTAATGGCATTGTTGGGGAACCTACCTCAGAGGAATTGCAACGGTACAAGACAACACTCCATAAACACTTTCTCCAGTACAGTTAGGGATAGCAAATAATGTTGGCTCAGCCAGCAGATTCACATACTGTGAGCAAACATATAAAAAAAATCACTGACCCCCAGGCTACTAGCAGGAAGTTACACTCAAAGCTGAGTGAGATGTAACCCAGGACTGATTCTCCAACTCTATAAACTGATTCACTCTTCCTGACTCGAAGTACAGGGTATGACTTGACCTTGTGGAAAACAGGTTTCTGACCCCCAGTTTTGTAGAAGCTGGAATAATGATCAGAAAGACCAGAATCCACGTGGCGTTGGTTTCAGACTCCTCAGTATGGGGAGCCGAGTACATATAAGGAGTGTCTTCTAGTTTTAGGCATTTTCAGAAGAGTCTCAAACTCTAAGTGCTAAATTTTACAATATTTTGCCTGTCAATTTCATTGAGTTTCTTGTGGAGTTTCTGCCTGTGAGGACGACTGGGATTTCCTATCGCTTCATCATAATCTATCTCATTAACTACCTACCTGCTTCTGTTGTGTACCTCTCATTCTATACTACCTGATTCTCCTTCTTGCCAAGGCAGGAAGAACCCACTGCTCACCAGATGTCCCAAAATAGAACCATCATCCCTGACACCCACAACAACTTTAAAACTAGGCCAAGCATTGGCATTCTGAAGTTGTCCTTCACTGACAATGTAGTGCCACAAACACATGCTATTCACAGGACATTTCTGACATGGCTGACATGTAAAACTCATGTACATTCTACCTTCTTGCCCTAGTCGCTGCCTAAATACCAGTATACCTATCATTAGCCACATCCAATCACTCTCTCTGTCAAGGCTCTTCTGTCCCTAATCCTCGCTGAGGACCAGCACCTTATTATTGTCTGGTGGAGTGTCTGTCACAATTTGATCAGTTCCAAAGATGAGTTTTTATTTATAGCCCTCAAAAGCAAGCACAAAAAGAAATGAGTAGAGGCTACAATTCTTCTGTACGATACAAACAAAATGCTGCCATATTGACCACTTGCTACTTTACATTCCACAACTGGCTGCTGTGCCCAACTCTCATCTATTGGAGACAATAAGGAGTACAGATGCTGGAAGCTAGAGTCAATAAATCTGGAGCTGGAAAAGTACAGCAGGCCAGACAGCATCTGAGGAGCAGGTATGTTAACTTCCGGGCTGAAACCCTTTGTCAGGACTGGTGCGATGGTCTGAATGTTATTTGGAGTCCATGGGGGAATAAGTCAACTGTGTAGGCAGACACTGAAGAATGAGACCTGGCTGTAGTTGCAGAATTACTTCAAAACGTGGCTGAAGAGTTTCAGGGCAAAGGAAATAACCAGGGGGTTGCAGAGGGAGAAAGACTCACTGAGCTGTCTTCAGAGAGAGGTGGAAATCCTTAGGAGAGACTTCACAGTATGGTTTTCAGCGACTTGCAGACAGTAAGGACTGCAGATGTTGGAAACTACAGTCCATAAATATGGAACTTGAAAAGCACAGCAAGTCAGACAGCATCTGAGGAACAGGGAAGTCAATGTTTTGGACTGAAATCCTTCATACAGTCCTGGTGAAGGTTTTCGGCCCAAAACGTTGACTTCCCTGCTGCTCGATGCTGCCTGACCTGCTTTGTTTTTCCAGTTCCATATTTATTGACTCTCATCTCTTGGAACCGGGTGTCAATCAAGTGCTGTCCAACTTGTGGCTGCTCAGCTCTGTCATGCACAAGGAGACTTCCTCTAAAATTTCATCACTGGAAGATTGCTCCTGTTTTCACAGTTCCTCGGCATCCACACATTACCTCATTGTCAACCTCAATTATGCAGATCTCAGCATGCTAGAATGAATGGTTCAAGCAGAAGAAGTGCACCTTATCAGCCCTATTATCTGCTCCATCATGGCTTGAGTTGAAACCTGGGCAGCGTGGTATCTGCTCTCTTCATCAGTCAGGAGTTTTGCAATGATGTCATCAGCTATGGTCACATTGAGTGGCCCTTGTTCCCCGTTAACCAGTCTTGTAAGGCTGCTAGACCCTCAAATATAACAGGTACAAAATAATGCTTCAGGATGGAGGAGTCTTGGCGTGCCAAGGTAGTGGACATCCACCTCTAGAAAGTGGAACAAGCAATGAATTCTGCATTGTTGTGAAATGACCTTCTCAGTGTGACGACTGTGCAGATAACGGCAGCATGCACCTGTGGAAAGCCAGCTATGTTTACAAATGGCAGTGGCCTTGTCATCAGGAAGCAAAATAAACCAATGTGGCACACATAGAATTTGTCATGATCTGATGCATTTGCGGAAATGACTAAAAGATTACAAACAAGTCATCCATTGCTTCTTGGATGAAGCTGGCCACATGAAAGCAGCTGCCACCTTCACAGTCACCGGGAGACGATGGCCTTTCAATCCTGTAGCCTGGCATAGTTTCACCACAGTATCCTGGACATACAGAACCTGTGTCAACACTATGCTTCACTCATCCTGAGCAAATGGATTCAGGGACTACAGACTGTGGCCATCCTGTGACCCCAGAAGATCCTGAGTTGCTGTACGGATTTGGCCTCTGCCTGTGCTGGGAGCTCTTTGCCTTCTGTAATGGCTTTCCGCCACAGGTGCTCTACCTGCATTTTCCTTTACCTTCTTACTGAGGCCAACATCCCAACTGTGACTGGATCCATCACTCCTGCTAGCAGTGACCTACATTGGGAACATAAGGAATAGAACAGGTTTATGGCTCAGAGAAAGGTCAGTACTGACATACTCTGCAGATGACAGCTGTATGCACTCCTCCATACGATGAGGCATGCAGCAGCCTGATAATGAGGAGAACGTATGAAGCATTTTGGAATAGCTATTTACTTGTTTGAGGTGTTGCATTAGCTGAGTAACCAACACACAAATGTCGGACATGCTATTAGTCAGGCCATGAGAGAAGCATGTAGTATGGGAAAAGCAGTTATTATAAGTGACGTTAGTCTTCAAAAGGACAGGACAAACCAACTGAACATGAAAGCTGTGGAAGGATGACTTCCTGGAGTGCATTAGGGATCATTTTCTAGAGCAGTATGTTGAGGACCCAACTGGAAGAAGTGCTATTTTATATCTCATATTATGTAATTGGAAAGGGCTAATTAGCAATCTTGTCATAAAGAAACCATTTGGGATGTGTGAGAACAATGGACTTTCACATTGTATTTGAAAGTGATGTAGTTCATTCTGAAGCAAGGATGTTAAATTTGGATCTGGAAAATTATGAAGGCATGAGGCATAAATTGGTTGAGGTGGATTGGGAAAATACATTCAAAGTATGGCTGTGACATAGGCAACGGAGAGAATAGAATATGAATGCAATTCAGCAAAAAAGCGTTAAAGTGGACTGTATGTAAAGAAGAAATGTTTGGCTAAACAAATGTGGATCCATTAGAGGCAGAATTAGGAACATTTATTACAGGCAATAGAGAATTCGTAGAAAAGCTGAATGATTACTTTGTGACTGTTTTCACTGAGGACATTTCCCAGAATTAGAGATTGGAATAGCCAGGGGAAGTGAGGTATTGAAAAAAATTATCATTTATAAGAAGTTTGTACTGGTGAAATGAATGAGGCTAACAACTGATACATCTCCAGGATCTGGTGGTTTAGATCCCAGAGTGTTGAAGGAGGTGCGTATAGAGATAGTCAACATATTGGTGATTTTCCTCCAAAGTTCTATAGATTCAGGAATGAGTCCTGCACATTGGAAGGTAGTAAATAAATATCACCCACATTTTAAGATAGGAATGAGAGAGAAAACAGGGATCTGCAGACCTGTTAGCTTTACATCAGTAGTAGGGAAAATGCTGGTATCTAATATAAAAGATGGGATAAATGGACACCTGGTTACGCTGATCTGATTGAGCATAGTAAATATGGATTTGTGATTGAGAAATCGTGCTTGATGCACTTGTTAGAGTTGCTTGAAGATGTTAGTAACAAAATTGGGAGGAGAGAGCTGATAAATGTAGGATACATAGGTTTTTCAGAAATGTTTGAGAAAGTTCTCGTAGGAGGCTAATTAAAAATTAAAGCACACGGGACAGGAGTTAATGTGCAAATAGATTAATGATTCACTAACAGAAAGCAGAGTAGAAATAAACACGTAATTCTTAAGTTGGCAGGCTGTGACTAGTGAGACGAGGTCCAGTACTTGTGCTCCAGCTGTTCATAGTATCTATATACACGATTTGAAGGTGGGAAGCAAATATAATATTTCGAATTTGTGGATGATACAAAGTGAAGTGGGAATGCATGTTGTGAAGACAATGTAAAGCAATTTCATGAATATAGAGACAAGCTTAATGAATGAGCAAGAAGGAATATAATGTGGAAAATATGAGGTTATCGATTTTAGTAGGAGGAACAAATGACATAGTATTTCTTAAATGGTAAGAGGTTGGGAAGTGTAAATGTACAAAATGACTTCAGTGTCCTTGTCGATAAGTCAATGAAGATTAACATGCAGATATATCAAGCTATTAGGGAGGCTAATAGAGTGATAGAAACATAGAAGATAGGGGCAGGAGGAGGCCATTCAGCCCTTCAAGCCTGCTATGCCATTCTTCACGATTGTGGCTGAATGTCCAAATCAATAGCCTAATCCTGCTTTCTCACCATAACCTCATAACCTTTGATCCCATTTGCCCCAAGTGCTATATCTAGTCATCTCTTGAATACATTCAATGTTTTGGCATCAGCTACTTCCTGTGGTAATGAATTCCACAGGCTCACCACTCTTTGGGTGAAGAAATGTCTCCTCATCTCTATCCTAAATCGTCTACCCCGAACCCTCCTACTGTGACCCCTGGTTCTGGACACACCCACCACCGGAAACATCCTACCTGCATCTACCCTGTCCAGTCCTGTTGGAATTTTATAAGTGTCTATGAGATCACCCTTCATTTCTCTGAACTCTAGCGAAAACAATCCCAACCTAGTCAATCTGTCCTCATACTTCAGACCCACCATTCCTGGAATCACCAGAATCAAACTGGTAAATCTTCACTGCACTCCCTCGAGAGCAAGAGCATCCTCTTTCAGAAAAGTGCACACTTCAGACCAAAACTGCACACAAAATTCCAGGTTTGGCCTCTGTATAGCTGCAACAACACATCCCTGCTCTTGTACTCAAAACCTCTCGCAATGAAGGCCAACATACCATTTGCCTTCTTTACCGCCTGCTGCACCTGCATGCTTACCTTCAGCGACTGATGCACAAGGACACCCAGATCCCGCTGCACACTCCCCTCTCCCAAGTTATAGCCATTCAGGTAATAATCTGCTTTCTTGTTTTTGCTTCCAAAGTGAATAACCTCACATTTATCCAAATTACACTGCATCTGCCATTGATTTGCCCACTCACTCAATCTACTGAGATCATGCTGAAGGATCTCTGCATCCTCGTCACAGTTCACCCTCCCACCCAACTTGGTATCATCTGCAAACTTGGAGATGTTACGTTTTTGTACCCTTATCCAAATCATTAATATATATTGTGAATAGCTGGGGTCCCAGCACTGAATCCTGTGGCACCCCATTAGTTACTGCCTGCCAATTTGAAAAGGACCCATTAATTCCAACCCTTTGTTTCCTCTCTGCCAACCAGTTTTCTCAATACACTTCCCCCAATCCCATGTGCTTTAATCTTGCACATTAATGTTTTATGTGGGACTTTGTCAAATGCTTGCTGAAAGTCCAAATATACTATATTGATTGGCTCCCACTTGTCAGCTCTACTCGTTACATCTTCATAGAATTCCAACAGATTTGACAAGCATGATTTCCCCTTCATAAATCTATGCTGAATCTGCCTGATCCTGCCACTGCCTTCTAAATGCTCTGCTATAAAATCCTTGACAATGGATTCGAGAAATTTCCCCACTACCGATGTTAGGCTCACTGGTCTATAATTCCCTGTTTTCTCTCTACCTCCCATTTTGAATGTTGGAGTGACTTTAGCCACCCTCCAATCTCCTTTATTGCAAGAGAATTTGAGAAGTAACAAAATCTGGCACGAAAATAGACAAGGTCAGAAGTCACACGACAGAATGTTATAATCCAACAGGTTTATTTGAAATCACAGCTTTCAGAGCACTGCTCCTTCGTCAGGTAAGTCTGAAGGAGCAGTGCTTCAAAAGCTTGCGATTTCAATTAAACCTATTGAACTATAACCTGGTGTCATGTGAATTGTGAATTTGTCCACCCCAGTCCAACGCCGGCATCTCCACATCATGACTACGAATGAAAATAGACCACACAGGAGTAATGAAATAGACCACACCAGTATCTGCCTTTTTTAAAGCTGGCAAATTCTAAGGGCCAGTGATATGGTGGACATTCCTGTGACTAGAGTTGGAACTCTAAATATTTTCACACTGCATGCATTCACGTGCTTGACAATGTGATTACATGTGAAGTGTAGCTGCATTTTGCAAATGTATAATTGATATCTTTGCTCCTTCAATGTCCTGCTGTCCAGCAGAAGTGGAGCCTGCCCTGTTTATCCCATCAAACTCACACTAATTCTGCCCACCCTGAGCATCTGCCCAGGCATTTTCTAGTTATTTCTTACAAAAAGCAAGTGATAGCAGGGAGCTCCCATTATCTTGCTGTGCCCAGTCAGCCCATTTCTACCAATCCCCACTGTGTGGAAATTCACCACACAGAGCTCTGCCTCCATCTTCTCACTTTGCTCCCCAAGCATTGACATTTAATTTACTGATGCCCACTTCTCAGATCTGTGTAAGATCTGTGAAAGCACACCGTCAGCAAGCTTTGCACAGTCAGGAAGGAGAGATTAAATCTGGAATGAGACACAGCCCACATGAGTATTTAGAGGAACATAGCAGACCAGGCAGCATCAGAGGAGCAGGAAAGTTGACATTTCGGGTCGGGTCGCTTCTTCAGAAATGAGGAGGGGAAGGGGTGCTGGGAAATAAATCGAGAGGAGTTAACTCATCTCTGCTTACCTTGAGTCTGTCTTTTCCCCCGGTCCAGGAACTCCCCTCCCATATCCGGGACACCACCCACGCCCTCCAAAACTTCCAATTCCCCGGCCCCCAACACCTCATCTTCATAACGGACATCCAATCCCTGTACACTTGTATCCCCCACACAAATAGCCTAAAAGCCCTCCGCTTCTTCCTCTCCCGTAGGCTCAACCAGTCCCCCTTCACCGACCCCCTCATCTGCTTAACAGAACTTGTCCTTACCGTGAACAACTTCTCCTATAACTCCTCCCACTTCCTACAGACTAAAGGGGTGGCCATGGTCACCCACATGGGCCCAAGCTATGCCTGCCTTTTTGTAGGATTCAGGGAGCCATCTCTTTTCTGCAGTTACACGGGCACTATCCCTCACCTCTTCCTCCACTACATTGAAGACTGTATCAGCGCTGCCTCGTGCTCCCATGAGGAGCATGAACAGTTCATCAACTTTACTAACACTTTTCATTCCAACCTCAAATTCACCTGGACCATCTCCAACACCTCCCTCTCCTTCCTGGACCTCTCTGTCTTCATCTCTGGTAACCGCCTCAAAACTAGACATCTATTTCAAGCCCACTGACTCCCACATCTATCTGGACTACACCCCAATCCCTCCGCCACATCTACTCCCAAAGTGGAGCATTCCACTCCCGAACATCCCAGATGTTCTCCTACTTCAAGGACCGCAACTTCCCCACTCCAGTGATCGAAAATGCCCTAAACCGCATCTCTTACATTTCCCACACTTCTGCCCTCAAACCCTCTCCCCCCAACAAAAAAAGATAGAATACACCTTGTCCTCACATATCACCCCAACAACCTCATCAACCAACGTATCATTCTCTGCCGCTTCTGCCACCTACAATCCAACTTCATAACCAAAGAGATTTTTCCCTCCCCAGCCCTATCTGCCTTTCATAGGGACCGCTCACTCCGCGACTCCCTTGTCCACTCCACATTCCCCACTAACGCCACCACACCCAGCACCTTTCCCTGCAGCCACAGGAAGTGCTACATCTGCCCCTACACCTCCCCCCTCACCTCCATTCAAGGCCCAAAGCAAACCGTTCATATCAGACAGGGGTTCACCAGTACATCCACCAACTTGGTTTACTGTGTCCACTGCTCCTGATGTGGCTTCCTCTACATTGGTGAGACCAAGCGTAGACTCGGGGACTGTTTCGTGGAGCATCTGCAGTCTGTACGTGACAAATGACAAAACCTTCCGGTCGCCAACTTTTTTAACTCCCCCTCTCACTCCCTGGGTGACATGTCCATCCTGGGCCTCCTCCAGTGTCACAATGACACTACACACAAACTGGAGGAGCAACACCTGATACTCGGCCTCGAGAGCCTACAGCCCGATGGCCTAAAATGGAATTTGCCAGTTTTAAGATCTCCCCACCCCGGCCTCATCCCATATCCATCCCTCCCTCTCATCCCCGCTTCCTGTCACAACCTGTCCGTCTTCTCTCCCACTGACCAATCCCCACCACTCCCTACCTGCACTCACCTATCACCATCCCACCTACCTTCCCCAGCCCCACCCCTCTCTATTTATTTCCAAGCTCCCTTCCCCGTCCCATTTCTGAAGGTGGGTCCCAACCCAAAATATCAATTTTCCTGTTCCTCTGATGCTGCCTGGCCTGCTGTGTTCCTCCAGCACCACACTGTGTTATCTCTGACTCTAGCATCTGCTGTTTTTGCTATCTCTGCCTGAGTATATAGTTTGACGACTTTGGAGGCAGTGTGGAAATACAGTGCAGGAGGGAAGAGATGATTTTTGCTTGCTTTTTATGGTGCATAATTTGTAAGATTAGTTTTTTAACAGGATAAATTAAAGCCCCCAGGATTGGGGATCCGGCACAAAACAAAGTGATATCACAGGAAAACCGTAAATTCGTTGGTTGATAACAGCTACTATTTTGCTTATCTGTTATAGGTCACTTTCAGATTGAAAGTAAACGGGAGAAATGTTTACAAATTAAAATGTAAAAGATCAGTAGGCAATTTTAAAAACATATTAAGAACTAAGTAAATAAGTAGAGATACAGGGCCAGGCAATATGTTGTATCTACATGATGTGGGAGTCAGTGGACCCTATAGTGGCCCATAGTTTGACGACTTTGGAGGCAGTGTGGAAATACTGTGCGGGAGGGAAGAGATGATTTTTGCTAGCAAGTGTTGTTTGCTACAGGAACTCCAGCACAGAGTTCATGAGCTGCAGTCTGTACTTCAAACACTGCGACACATCAGGGATGGGGAGAGTTACCTGGACCTATTGCTTCAGGAGGCAGTCACATGCCTTAAATTAACTACCTTGAAATCAATCAGTAGCGGGTGACGGGAGGGTGCAACTGCGAGTGGGTCAATTAGAGGATTCCAGGAGGGAGTGCTAAAGGAGACTCAGCCCTTGAACTTGTCTAACAGGTTTGAGAGTCCTGAATAACAAGCATGGGGCTGGATGAACACAGCAGGTCAAGCAGCATCATAGGAGCAGGAAAACTTGACGTTTCGGGCCTAAACCCTTCATCAGAAATGGGGGAGAGGAAGAGGGTTCTGAAATAAATAGGGAGAGAGGGGGAGGCGGATAGAGGATGGATAGAGGAGAGGATAGGTGGAGAGGAGGCAGACAAGTCGAAGAGGCGGGGATGGAGCCAGTAAAGGTGAGTGGAGGTAGTGGGGTGGGGAGGAGATAGGTCAGTCCAGGGAGGACGGACAGGTCAAGGGGGCGGGATGATGTTAGTAGATAGGAGATGGGTGTGTGGCTTGGGGTGAGAGGAAAAACAGGTTAGGGAGGTGGAGATGAGCTGGGCTGGTTTTGGGATGCGGTTGGGGGAGGGGAGATTTTGAAGCTTGTGAAATCCACATTGATGCCATTGGGCTGCAGGGTTCCCAGGCTGAGTATGATTTGCTGTTCCTGCAGCCTTCGGGTGGCATCACTGTGGCATTGCAGGAGGCCCAGGATGGACATGTCATCTGAGGAATGGGAGGGGGAGTTGAAATGGTTCGTGACTGGGAGGTGCAGTTGTTTGTTGCGAACTGAGCGCAGGTGTTCTGCAAAGCAGACCCCAAGCCTGCGCTTGGTTTCCCCGATGTAGAGGAAGCCACAACGGGTACAGCGGATGCAGTATACCACATTGGCAGATGTGCAGGTGAACCTCTGCCTGATGTGGAAAGTCTTCATGGGGCCTGGGATTGGGGTGAGGGAGGAGGTGTGGGGGCAGGTGTAGCACTTCCTGCGGTTACAAGGAAAAGTGCCGGGTGTGGTGGGGCTGGAGGGGAGTGTGGAGCGGACAAGGGAGTCGCGGAGGGAGTGGTCCCTCCGGAAGGCAGATAAGGGTGGGGAGGGAAAAATGTCTTTGGTGGTGGGGTCTCATTGCAGATGGCGGAAGTGTCGGAGGATGATACGTTGGATCCGGAGGTTGGTGGGGTGGTATGTGAGGACGAGGGGGATTCTTTTTTGGTTCTTATTGCGGGGACGGGGCGTGAGGGATGTGTTCCGGGAAATGCGGGAGACACGGTCGAGGGCGTTCTCGACCACTGTGGGGGGGAAGTTGCGGTCCTTGAAGAATGAGCTACCTGGAATACACCTCCTCCCACCCACCCTCCTGCAAAACTGCCATCCCCTGTTCCCAATTCCTTCGCCTCCGCCGCATCTGCTCCCAGGATGAGACATTCCAATCCCGCACATC
>JAHRHZ010000147.1:743488-814895 GCA_024137785.1 Ginglymostoma cirratum | reverse complement strand
TCATCCAGCCCCATGCTTGTTATCTCGGATTCTCCAGCATCTGCAGTACCTTTTATCTCTGAGAGTCCTGAATGCTGTGTTTCAGGAGGCAGTCACGCCCCTTAGGTTCAACAACCTTGAATTCAGTCAGGGGCAGGGGGGTGTGACTACAAGCAAGAGAGTTAGACGGTTCAAGGAGGTAATGCTGAAGAAGCCTCATCCCTTGATTATGTAACAGGTTTGCGATTTGTGCTCCTTGTGTGAATGAGAGTGGGGACTGTAAGAAGAATGAACAAATTGACCATAGCGCTTTGTACAGGAAAATGGAAGAAGAGAGAATTGTAGTTGTAATCGGGGATAACATAGTCAGGAGATGGACACTGGTCTCTGTGGCCAGGATCGAGAGTCTCAAAGGCTGTGTTACTTGCCTGGTTTCTGGGTTGAGGACATCTCATCTGGGCTGCAGAGGAACTTGGAATAGGAGGGGAAAGATCCATTTGCCACGGTCCACATAGATACCAAAAATACAGGTAGAAAGAGGGGAGAGATTCTGCTGACGGAATTTGAGTTGCTAGAGATAAATTAAAAAGCAGAACCAAAAATGGTTCTGCATTACTACCTGGGTCACAAGCTAATTGGCCCACGGTCTGCATGATTAAAGAGGTAAAGCACGTGGCTAAAAGATTGGTGTGGGAGAAATTGGTCTGAATTCGTGGGACATTTACACTAGCACTTGGGAAGTAAGGAGCTATTTCAATGAGATGGGCTGCACCTAGATCATGCTGGGACCAGAGTCCTGGCGAATTGCATAACTTGGGTTATGTATAGGGTTTTAAACTAAATTTTGGGGGGAGTAGTTCAGTTGCATGGAAAACAGTTGAAAAGTTAAAGGGAGGAGTGTTTCGAAGAAGTTATTAATGTTTCCTGAACAAGTAATAGGATAAAGAGCATGGAAAAGCTCAGGAATCTAACTTCAGGCATAGCAGATAAAGGGGACAAGTGTGGAAAGGGGAGTGGTCAATGCAGAACTGAGACTGTTGTACTTAAATTCATGCATTTTATAGAACAAGGTAAATGAGCTTGTAACGCAGATTGAATTTGTTGGCTATGATGTGCGTGAAACGTAGCTGAAAAAGGATCAGGACTGGGAACTAAATATCCAAGGATACACATCCTATCAAAAGGACAGGCAGGATGGAGGAGGTGGGACTGCAATGTTAGTAATAAATGAACTTAGATTGATAGCAAGAAGTGTTATAGGGTCAGAAGGCATAGAGTTGAGGAACTGCAAAGGGAACAAGACCCTGATGGCAGTTATACACAGGTCTCCTAGCAGTAGTCAAGGTGTGGTGAAGGAACCCCTTGGGTGCAGAGACCACATCGCCCTTCTGTTTTGACAAGGAGAAGCTGGAATCAGATATATTGGCATTACAGTTGAGTAAAGGTAACCCTAAAGACTTGAGGGAGGAGCTGACAAGACAGGATTGTTAGGGGAGCCTAGAAGGCAAGAAGATTGGCAGGAGTTTATGGGAGTAATCGGGAGGTACAGAAGAAATTCAACCCAAGGATGAAGAAAAATACTAAGGAAAGGACAAGGCAATAATGCTGACAAGGGAAGTCAGGGACAAGTTAAAAGCAAAAGCAAGCAAACAAAGTGCTGAAGATTAGTGGGAAGCCTTTAAAAATTGGCAGAAGATATATAAAAGATAAGAGAGGCAAAAGTGGACATTGTTCTGATGGAAAATAAGGCTGGAGAAATAGTAATGGGGAACAAAGAAATGGTAAGCAACGGAATAGGTGCTTTGCATCAGTCTACGTGGTGGATGACAGCAGCAGCATTCCAGAATTTTAGAAGAGTTAGGGAGTAGAGGTAAGTGTAATGGCCATCATTAATGGCAAGGTACTGGGAAAGCTAAAAGGTCTGAAGGTGGATAAATCACCCAGTCCGGATAGACTATACACCAGTGTTCTGAAGAAGAAAGCTAAGGAGATTATGAGGGCTAAAGTGGTGATCTTTCAGGAATCACTGGAGTCAGGGAAGGTCCCAGAGGTCTGGAAAATGGCTAATGTGATACCCTTGTTTAAGAAGGGGGGAAGGCAGAAGATGAGAAATTTTAGGCTGGTTAGCCTGACCTTGGTCGTTAGTAAGATTTTGAGTCCATTATTAAGGATTGCTTTGAAGTGCGTATTAAATTGGACTGAGTCAGCATGGTTTCGTCAATGGGACGTCATGCCTGGCAAATCTGTTACAATCCTTTGAGGAGCTAATGAGCAAGTTAGACGAAGGAGAGCCAGTGGACTTGATCTGTTTGGATTTCCAGAAGGCCTTTGACAAGGTGCCACACAAGAGGCTGCTAAATAAGATAAGAGCCCATGGTGTTAGGGGCAAGGAACTTACGGTCTACTGTCGTCCTGTACTGTCACCCGTTAGGGAACATGGTGGTGGTTTTCACAAATATCCCCATTCCAGCAGTCTTCGATGCCCTCCTGTTCTGTACTACTTACACTTCTTATATCTTGACTTTACCCTGCCATCGCCAATTTGTCCCCACTCCAATACGTGCTTCTGCTGTTCCACCCCCTCCAGCTTTGCAATTCCCCTTGCCACTATTGTCACAGGTCAGAAATCACACTACTCCAGGTTATAGTCCAACAGGTTTATTGAAAAACACAAGCTTTCAGACCCTGTGTTTTCAAATAAACCTGTTGGACTATCACCTGGTGTCATGTGATTTCTGACCTTGTCCACCCCAGTCCAACACGGCACCTCCACATCGTGACTATTGTCACAGAACAGCCTTTCATCCCAGCTCCCTATTGCTCTGCATGTGGAACCCCACAACCAATCGCTGTCCAGATCCCTGAACTTGCAGCTCCCTGATGGACTGTACACAATTCCCTTGCCTGTTTGTGATGGCCCGGTAGGACTGACCATAGGCCACTGCCCTTGACCACGATGTATCCCTTGACCACAACCACTCAAGATGACTGACCATGGCCTCGCTCTGGTCTGTGTGCAGATTCCACCCTTGATTGATGGTACCAAGAACCCCCTGACAAGCAACTTCAGTTGATATAATGGAGGACTGCCCTGCACATACTTTCAGACATGGCCGTTTGGTTGAATAAATATGTAGCATTTTTGACTACTGGCAAGCATGACAAGCATAGAATAAAACAAAGAATTGCAGATGTTGCAAATCTGAAACAAAAGCAGAAATTGCTGGAGAATGTCAGCAGGTCTGGCAACATATGTAGATAAAAACAGAGTTAATGTTTTGACTTGAGTGACCTTTCTTCAGAACTGATGGTATCTAAGAAAAGATGGTATATATGCTGAAGATAGAGATAGGGAAGGAGTAGGTTGATAGGGAGAGACAGAGCCCAGAGAAAGAGAATGATAGGCAGTCAAAGGGATATATGATAGCACGCCAGGGAGAAAGAAAATCTGAAAACGGAGACCATAAGTAGGTGAAATCATGACAAGCAACCCAGCTGTTTGGCTAACTAACCAGTCAGCATGGCACTACTGTGAGCTTTTAGGCCTGGGCTGATCTTATTTTAATACGAGAAGCCTGGTATCTCACCTTGATCACGTACATTAACTTCGAATCTAATCTTACTTTGTCCGCATTCAGAAGATCCTGCAAACTTTTGTCATGATTTAACTGGGAAGAGTTTGTTGATAATTGTGCCCCACTTTTCCAAAACCCCTCATAAAATATATAAGTGCATGAAATCCCAATGAGGCCAAAATGACTAGTTTTCCTGACTAACTACTTTTAGCAAAAAAAGACAATTCACAGCTGGTTTCATCAGTAATACTGAAATAACTCTTTATTGTTACGCACATTACAAGGGCAAAACAAAGAGGATGTATAATCTCCTACAGTACAACATAAACTATAATCTGTCAAAAACTTCAAATATACACATAGAAACTTACGATTAAGAAAGATATTAGCAGATATATTATGAATGGAAAAAGAATATTATTGTGGTGAACAAAATTCCAGAGATGAAAAGTCCAGACCACAAGACTAAAAGATATTTTCTCATAGTCATTTGATTTCAGGAATAGTGATGTGCTGTTGTCTGTAGGGTGATGGTCATTCTTCAATTTGATTTTTGATCAGGTGGACCTAAGTCTTGTTCAAATTCTTTTAAGTTATCTGTCTTTTCTTCATATGGAAAGAAAGAGTGTGTGAGAGAAAGAGATGGTTATTTTCTGGCTACAGATTCTGGATGTTTCTTCTCTGGCTTGGCACTTCCAACTTTTTAACACTGCAGTTCAACCAATCTGATCCTCGGTGCTCTCCAGGGTCCTACCATTCGTCGTGTATTCACTTGCCTTGTTTGTCCTGATCAAGTACATCATCTTGCACTTATCCAGAATGAATTCCATTCCAGTCCAACCTCTATTTCAGTTTATAGTTCCAAATAGTGCAATATGCATTCGCTTACAAGAACAAGATGTTGACTGGTAATGTGTGATACAGGGACATGTATAGAAAAGGGCACTGACTGGCAGTGTGTACCGTTGGGCATATGTGGGCCACAACACAGGTGCTATCTGCTTCAGGGACAAATAAGGCAAGTGGAATTTGAGGATTGTGACTTTGAACAGCATTCTTACACCTCTGTTTATAACATATTATTGTGAATAAGGGAGCAACAATGCAGGAATTATTTATCCTGTATTTCAAAGTTCACACCCAATCTCAAATTAGTTGGACATTGTCCAATGATTATATCTCTGCATTAGCCTTATTGTGGAGTAGGCAGTGTGTACTCTACTCATTTGCTGATGAGATAAAGTTGCTATTGTCAATCTCTATTATGTTCAGTGGCCATCTTACAATGTTGGTCTTCATGCTGACTTTTGTTAATGATCAGAGTTTTGTTGCTAAATGAATTATCTTTTTTGTATTGATCTTTTGCAAGTTAAGAGTCTGGTGCTACGTGTGCCTATTAAGTGCATCATTACAGCTAATTGATTCATGCACCCTAAACACATTCTATTGCTTGTAAGATGTTTCCTACACGTTGAGAGTATCACATCTGGCTGGTTCATCATTAAAATGGACTTTGTATTCCCCTTCCTTTGGGTTAATTTCACCATTTTCCTCTCTGGTTACATATATGCATGTGAAAAACACAGCAGTCAAGGCCGCTTTTCCTGCATTCTTCTGAACACATACGGTTTCAGTCAGGGCACTCAGCAGAGAGCTAACTGAACTGGCTGTACTTAATTAGCTCTCCCAAAATAAAGGGCAGGAGCACTAATTGAAAGAAGAAGAAAAGCCTCGAGAAATTCAGCAGATCAAGCAGCATCCATGGTGAGAAACAGGGTTGACGTTTTAGCTCCATGAGTTTTCATTAGAACAGAAGAAAAATAGAATGATAGTTTAAATCAGTAGAAGGGGAAGTGGGGCAGGAGGAATGAAGAAGTTGTTCTGTGATATTATGGAGGTCCAGGGAGATTGAATAACACAAGATTGCACGATGCAGCGACCAAAGAGAATGAAGATAGTAAATGGTTATGTTCAAATGAAGTGCAAATTGCTTCATAAAAATCTGGATGCAACATAAAGGGATAAAGTGAGAAGCAAGGCAAAGACTAACCCAGAAAAAAGAAGGAACAATTTAGTACAGAATAAAATGGAGGCAGAAACTATCACCTAAACTTGTTGAACTTGAGAGTCCAGAACACTATTGAGTGTCAAATCGAAAGATGAGATGCTGTTCCTCAAGTTTGCATTCAACTTCAGTAAAATACAGTTTCAGCTCATGGACAGAAAAGTCAGAGTGGGAGCATGATGGAGAATTAAAATGACCAGCAACTGGAAGCTCGGAGCAGTCAGGATGCACTGTCTAGAGATAATGTCTGAGTGAGAAGTAGACCAAGTGACTTGCAAATTAAATTCACATTGTAAGTTCTGGTAAGACTTTTTTGGGTGTAAATGTAGATTAAAAGTCAAACTCTGCCATAGAAGTAACAAACTTAAAATAAGTTAGATAAAAACCGAGAGAACTGCGGATGCTGTAAATCGGGGAAAAGAACAGAAGTTGCTGGAAAAGCTTAGCAGGTCTGGCAGTATCTATGAAGAAAAATCAGAGTTAATGTTTCAGGTCCAGTGATCCTTCCTCAGAACTATTGTTGTAAAAAAGTTAGCTTGTCTCAATAAACAGGGAACTGCCAGGCAGTTGTGGTTACCTGTCATTCAGCTGTAAGTAGTTGCATTTCTTTAGTTAAGACTTCTGCAACCGTAATTAACACAATGAGTGACTCATCAGAAGCTCAGGAGACAGATCTTTGAAACCATAAGGTCAGTAAGGTGTGCACTGTCAGGAGGTTTTGTCTGATTGTAATGTAGACCAAATGAGTATTGAATTAGGTTCATGTAGGAATTCAGCGCATAGGGGAAAGAGATGCTTTACGTAAAGTTGTTTTGCAATTTGTGAAGTGTGTTCAGACTCCTTGCATTAAAGTAAACACCATCCGACCTTGCCAAACTCCCTCGTGCCTTAATTGGCCTGTAATGTCTCTGCCTTCCTGACTCACTTACTGTCTCTTAACATTAGATGTTCATCTTCCCTGCTGAATGTCCGCTTTGGATCCTACCCCTTTGCCAAGTTAGTTTAAAGCCTCCCCAACAGCACTAGCAAACCTCCATGTAAGGATGTTGGTCCTGATCTGGTTTAGATGCAAGCTCTCCCCCGTGTACACCCTCCCACCATCTGTTTAGCCATGCGTTCATCTAGACAAACCTATTTCTATACTCACTTGCATGTAGTGATGGAAGTAATCCGTAGATTAGTACCATCTGGCTACTATTCTTTAATCTGCTTCCTAGCTCTCTAGATTTTGCTTTCGGACCTCATTCCTTTTTTGACCAATGTGTTTGGCTCTAGTATGTACCACAACTTCTTTCTGTTTGTCTACACCTTTCAGAATACCCTGCAGTTGTTCAGTGACATACCTATCCCTGGCACCAGGGAGGCAACGTACAAACCTGGAGTCTCCTTTGCAATACAGAAACACCTGTCTGTTCCTCTTACAATTGAATCCCCTATCACTATAGCCCTGCTGTTCTTCTTCCTCTCGTCTGCAGCACACCCACCCATAGTGCCACAAAGTTGGGCAACATTGTTTTTCGCTGCCAGGTCATCTACCCCAGCAGTATCCAAAGCAGTTATATCTGTTAGAAAGGGGTACTCTGGCTGGAGGTTACTCATGTTCTTTCTGCCTGTTGAATCTGTGCTGCAGCATGACTGTCTCATTCACTGTGCTATCCATGACTTAGTGAGCATCACAGATGCTCCACAGTGAATTCACCCAGCACCAAAAAAAAACCAAGAGAATGGTGGATGCTGTAAAACAGAAATCACTGATAAAGCTCGGCAGGTCTGGCAGCACTTGTAGAGAGAGATCAGAGTTAACGTTTTGGGTCGAGTGACTCTTCCTCAGAACTTCATCAGCACCAAAATGCAGTTCACCAGTAGATGTAACTGGACACATCCTACACAAATGGTCACCATGGAGATCTGAAGCCGCCATGATCTGCCACATAGCACAGGAAGAGCATATCACAGGCACGGGCTCTGCTGCCATGACTTTGTTCAATCCCGTTAGGAACGCACTTTTCTGAAGAAAATAAAAATAATGCTTATGTAAGAATAGGATTAACTTACTTCCCTTACACTAACTGTGCTTCCTGATTCTACTTTGCTGACATATCCCTTTACTATATTGGCCCTGATTTCCACTTATTCTGTTGTTTCTTAGTTAATTCTTGCAAATAAATTACACTTTTTACACAACACACCACATTCCTGCGATATCACTGTTTTGATTTGTTTTCCCCAATTGGCAGACCCTTGAAGCTACAGCTATTAAACTAGAACTCTCCAACTCTCTGCTCAGTTGGAACTGAAGAATATAGTCTTTCACACTATAAACCCTGAAAATGACCTTACAAACTATGAACAGAAAAAAATACAATAGCACCTCTTCCCTTATGCACTGAACTTCGCCCAGTGGACTACTTTTACAGAGTGCTGCCTCACTCAGGCTGTGCTTCAGTCTGGAGATACCTTCTTCCAAAATGTACAGATTGTTTGCTTTAAGCAGCCCCTTTCTGGGTGAGAAGAAATAACTCTCACTTGGTAAACTTCACGAATAAGCACCACCTATTGAGGCCCTATTCAGGCTTCAGGTGCTTGACTGTTAACTATACTGCTGTCAGCTGAGTCAGTTGCCTTGCTGATCTTTTAACTAGACGATAGAACTTTGAAAAAAATTAAAAATTACAGGGACATTAAGGGTAAAAGGATAACAAGGAGAAATACAGACCCCATTAAGGACCACAGAGGTAACTTGGCTTGGACTCAGAGGATGTAGGTAGGTTTCTAAATGAATCCTTTGGTTTAGTGCTAACTAGTCAGAGAGATGATATGGATATAGAAATCAGGGACAAGATCTGTGATAAAATCAAATAAAGTAGCATGGACAAAAAGGAGATTCCGAGTGATCTGGCAGGCTTATAAGTCGATAAATCTCCAGGGCTAGATGAAATGTATCCCAGGTTATTGAGTGAAGCAAGGGAGGAAATAGCAAGGGTGCTTGCAAAAAGTTTCAATTCTTCTCTAACCAGAGAACTAGAACAATGTACTACCATTACACAAGAAGGGAGCAAAGAATAAACTAGGCGACTGCAGTACAGTCAGTCTAACCTCAGTGGTGGGGAAACTATTGGGAGCAATTCTGAGGAACAGAATTAATCTACATTTGGAGAGGCAGGGATTAACTAAGAACAGTCAGCATGGTTTTGGTAAGGGAGGTCGTGTCTGATTAACTTGATTAAATTTTTCAGAGGTGACCAAGATGAAGACAGTGCTTTGTTGCAGTCTACTTGGACTTCAGCAAGGTTTTTGTTCAGGTCCCATGTGGGAGACTGATAGCAAAGGTAGACCCCATGGGATCCAAGGAAATTTGATAATTGCATCCACAGTTAGCTGAGTGGCAGGAAGCAGAGGGTAATAGTTGAGGAGTGTTTCTGTGACTGTAAGTCTGCATGCAGTGGAGTTCCAAAGGGGTCACTTTTGGGGTCATTGCTGCTGTGATTTCTATAAATGATTTAGAGTTGAATATGGGAGGATTTATCGCTAAGTTTACAGATGACACAAAAATTGGTGCGGAATGAAAAAATGAGGAGGATAGCTTCTCCTACAAGAAGATATAGACAAGCTAGCCAGATTGGCTGGTCAGTGGCAAATGGAATTCAATCCGTATAAATGTGAGATAATGCACTTAGACAGGACGGACAAGACAAAGGAATGCATGGTGAACTCTGGGAAGCACTGAGTATCACTGAGGATTGGCATGTATATACAGTGACCCCATTTAGGTCTGGGAAAGGTAGATGAAATGGTTCTGAAGGCATGTGATCTACTTGCATGTATTAGCTGAGGCATATATTTTGGAGTAGGGAGGTTATGCTGTAACTACATAAAGTGTTGGATTGGTAGTTCTAGAATCCAGATTATAGGAGGAATGTGATAGCAGTGGACAGGAGATTTACCAGGATGTTTAAAACAAAAACAGAAATTGCTGGAGAAACTCAGCAGATCTGGTAGCATCTATAGAGAGAAAGCAGAGTTAATGTTTCAGATCCAGTGACCCTCCTTCAAACCTGTTTCCTGGGTAACTGGACCTGAAACGTTGACTCTGCTTCCCTTCACAGGTGCTGATAGATTGTTGAGTTTCCCCAGCAATTGGTGTTTTTGTTTCATATTTTCAGCATCCGCAGTTCTTTTCACGAGGATGTTGCCTGGGCTGATGAGTTTCATTTATGAAGAAATTGGATTGACTGGGGTTGTTTTCCTAGGAGCAAAGTAAGTTGACAGGGGCATGATTGAGATGTATAAAGTTGTAAGGAACACAGATCGGCTAGACAGGAAGAATTATTTCCCGTTGATGGAGGGATCAGTGACTGGGAGCGTAGGTTTAAGTTAAGGAGCCAGAGGTTTAGAGGAGATATGAACAAAGACTGTTTCACCAAGAGGCTGGTAGGAATCTGGAACTCACTGCCTGTAAGGTGGTAGAGGCAAAAACCCTCATAATAGTGAGAAATTATTTAGATGTGCCCCTGTGAAGCCAAGGCACAAGGCTATAGGCCAAATGCTGGAAATGGGATTAAAATAGTTAGGTACATGATTTTAATTAACAAGGACCTTTTCCTGTGCTGTAGAGCTCTATGACTCTGATTATGCCCTCTGTATTACCTCTTTTCTCTTTCTGGACCACTACTTTTTGACCTCCCATTTCTATTAATAGAATTTCTTTCAATGGTTTGTGATCTCTTTCAATGGCGTGTTCACTCTCAGACACACTGTTTGAGTGTTACACTATGTTTTCTTGCCTTTGATCTTTGTACTTCATGTTCTGCATGCATAGGCCTAGCTTCCTGGCCCTCATTCTTATACATTCATTCAGCTTTCAGTAGTCTTCCCTGCTCTACCTAAAATAGTCACATTTCTCCATAGACTAGCCCTTTTCTAAATATTGACTTTTGTACTGTCTTATCCTTTGGGACTAATGTGTCATATTGATCATCGGAACTGATCTGTTCATTTTCAGACAAATTGTCAATTGTGATAATTTGATCCTCATTGTTGTGCAGCATTTGGGTCAGGAGGTACCTGACTCCTTACAATTTTCTGTAACTCCTTCCAAGTCTGCAAGTTTGTAATGCATATCAGGCAGTCTTGAAGTCTGATCCTCATACTGTGCTGTTATTATTTTTCTGTCTTTACCAATAACTTTTACCAGGCCTCTCAATTTTTAAAGCCCTCTCTCTCATAATGAACCAGATCTCCAAGATTGAAACTGGTTTCCGATGCCCTTAGCTTAAGCCTTGCCAAAAAGTAAAACTAATCATAGCCCATCCCAAGCTGGAGCTGATCACTTATTACTGATGGACCTTTAGAGTTCATTCCAAAAGCTAACAGATATGGACTAAAGCCTCCCACCACATGCAATGAATTCTCAGCGTGGACAGCCAGTCTAAGTGTAGACAATAATTTACTGTTACGATGATCTGCAAAAATGTTATGAACCATTTAATCTATTACTGCATGGTTCCTTTCACATACCTGATTGCTGAAAGGATTTTCTGCTGCCGTACTCGTAACTATTATGTTCATAGTTTCAGACATTTCTCTGAATTGATCACTAGCAATCTGTAATACTATAACCTATAACACTTTACTATGTATTATTGTTAACTGACAAAATCTGGTTGCCAAATCTACAAAATGAAATGTTTTTTTTAACTTTATTCCATTCCTTTACATTCATTGCAGCTACCTCATTGAAACCTCATGCTAAGAGCAGGCCTAATATAGACCGTAACAGACTCCATCAATATTTCTTACAAATCTCCCATCTAGCACATCTCTTCTATGGGCATCCTGGACTACCATCCCTTATTCTTACATCCTTTAATAAAAGTTTTAATTTTTGGTGAAATTGATGAAGATACTGCCTGTGAAATTTTAATATAATTGACTTTATGACATTTGGATAAGTATATGAATAGGAAAGGTTGGGAGGGAGATAGACTAGGAGCAAGCAGATGGGACTAGTTTAGTTTGAGATTATGGTTGGCATGAGGGCCTATTTCCGTGCTGTATAACTCTGTCTTCTAAATTTCTACCTCTGATGTCAGTAACATCTCTTCAATTTCTTGAGCACAGAAGTTAAAGGAATACAGTATTGTTCCAATTGTGGAAATTGCAGAATTTCCAGATGAAATAGCTTTGTCAATTTCCATACCAATTTTCATGCGCTTTCTTCATTGACGGTCTACTTAATTACCAGTGTAATCCATTGCACATAATCTCTGTGTTACTTTATTTTATTCACTCGTGGAATGTGGGCGTTGCTGGTTGACTAGCATTTAGTCCCTGTCCCTAGTTGCCCTTGAAAGGTGGTGGTGAGCTGCCTTCTTGAACTACTACAATCTGTGTGCTGTACGTAAACCCATAATTCCCTTAGGGAGGAAATTCCACGATTTTGACTCAGCAACAGTGAAGGAACAGTGATATATTTCCAAGTCAGGGTGGTGAGTGGCTTGGAGGGGATCTTGCAGGTGGTGGTGTTCCCATGTGTCTGCTGCCTTTGTCCTTCGAGATGGAAGCAGTTGTGGTTTTGAAAGATCATGTCTAAGGATCTTTGCATTTCTGCAGCACTTCTAGTAGATAGTAGTCACTGCGGCTTCTGAGCATTGGTGTTGGAGAGAGTGGATGCTTGTGGAAGTGGTGGCAGTGAAGTGGGCTGCTTTGCCCTGGATCGTGTCAAACTTCTTGAGTGTTGTTGGAGCTGTACCCATCCAGGCATGTGAGGAGTATTCCATTGCACTCCTGACTTGTGCCTTGTAGATGTTGGACAGTCTTTGGGGAGTCAGGATTCATTGTATTTAAATGAGGAGTCCAGTTGAGTTTCTGGTCAATGGTAACCTGCAGGATGTTGATAGCGGGGGATTCAGTGATGGTAATGCCATTGAATGTCAAGGGGTTGCGGTTAGATTGTCTCTCATTGGAGATGGTCATTGCCTGGTATTTATGTGCCCAAATGTTACTTCCAACTTGTCAGCCCAAACCTGTATATTGTCCAGATCTTGTTGCATTTGAAATGACCTGCTTCAGTATCTGAGGAGTCATGAATGATGCTGAACATAGAGTGATCATTCGTGAACATCCCTACTTATGACCTTATGATGAGGGAAGGTCATTGTTGAAGCAGTTGAAGATAGTTGGGCCTGGGACACTACCCTGAGCAACTCCAACGGAGATGTTCTAACTGAGATGATTGACCTCCAAAAACCACAACCAGCTTCCTTTGTGCCAGGTATAACTCCAAACAGCATAAAATTTTCCCCCAGATTCTCATTGATTCCAGTTTTCCTAGAGCTCTTTGATTAAATGAGCCCTTGGTGTTAAGGGCTGTCACTCTCACCTCACCTTTGAAATTCAACTCTTTTCTCCATGTTTGAACCAAGGCTGTAATGAGTGGCCTGTGAGAACCCAAACTGGGCATCACAGAGCAGGTTATTGCTGATGATCAAGAGTAGACTGATGGGGCACTAACTGGACAGGTTGGATTTGTTTATTCTTCCTGCGTTCAGGACATACCTAGGCAATTTTCTACATTGTTGAGTAGATGCCAGTGTTGTAACTGAACTGAAACAGCTTGGCTAAGGGAGTGACAAATTGTGGAGCTTAAGTCTTCAATACTGTTGCCGGAATGTTTTCACGGTCCACAGCTGCTGCAGTATCTGCCCATTTCTTGAAATCATGTGCTGTGAATTGAATTGTCTGAAGATTAGCCTGCTCCTCCAGTGAGTTGTTTAACTTTCCACCACCACCCACGACTCAACATAACGGGACTGCAGCGCTTAGATCTGATCAGTAGGTTGTGGGATCGCTTACGTCTGTCTGTGACTTGCTACTTATGCTGTTTGGCACACATGCAGTCCTGTTTGGTAGCTTCACTAGGTTGACACTTCATTTTTAGATATGCCTGATTGGGAAATTTCCAAATCAAATTTCTACAGTCTTGCACAAAACCTACTGAATTTCATTTTATACTTGTTCATAGTACTGTCTTCAGTCTTTCCAAATGTCAACATCTGAACGTGACTGATAAGCAGACAATAGATAATTTCTTCTTTAAATTTTATGCATGAAATTTAACAATTTGTCCATACCTTCATCCGTGTTTAAACCATCAGACTCCAATTCCCAAAAAAATTGCTTCTTATCCTGCTTCTGTATTGTGATGAAAGTGCTAAGGCCATCTTCTTCCACTGGTCATAAGGCTCATTCTCAGAAAACAGGAGTTGGTAATCGTACTCTGTAACTTCACATTTTGACTCAGCCGTCCTCTGCCACAAATATTATACTCCAACAGATAATTCTATTTAAACAGAATTCAAGTCCATACTTGTATATGAGCTTTATTTGAGTCACAGTCCATTAAACTGACACCCCACTGATTACTAGCTCCCTATATTTATAAACAATTCAAACCCAATTAACTCTTAATTAATATAACCATCACTTACTTCCTCATTTTGATAGGTCTTGGGTGTTCCTACAGACCATATTAAATGATGAGAGATGCCCTTATGACTGAGGTAACCCCATGTGCATAAAGTATTACCAGCTGCAGTAACTTGAAACTCAAGTCGTGGCTGAAGTTATTAAGGTGCATCCATGACGTCCAGAGCTACATAGGTAGCACTTTCAGAGAGGTGATCACGCTTACTGGTTAGGAGCTTGGAATCAGAGAAGGAATTACGATCATCTAAGATGATGATCAGGCAGAAGAGAGGAAGAGCACTTGTGATTGGGTAGTTAGGGGAACAGACAGGTGTTTCTGTGACTGTAAACATTATTTCAGAGTTATATTATTGCCTCCCCAGCACTAGGGTCTCAGAGCAGCTGTAGGACTGACAGCATGGTCACTGTTGCTAATAGTGACTTAGGTAGGAAGGGATCTGAGGTCCTAAAAGCAAATTTCAGGGATCTAGAAAGGAAATTGAAAAGCACAACCTCTAAAGTAGTAATGGCAAGATTACTTAAAGTTACATATGCTTATGAACATCAGAATAGGAAAGTTGAGCAATTGAACGTGGGGGGAATTAGCTCAAATGATAGAGCGCTCGCTTAGCGTGTGAGAGGAAGTGAGATCGATGCCCACATTTTCCACTTTGGGGCAGCATGGTGGCTGAATGGTTTGCACTGCTGCCTCACAGTGCCAGGGACCCAGGTTCGATTCCGCCCTCGGGTGACTGTCTGTGTGGAGTTTGCAAATTCTCCCCATGTCTGCGTGGGTTTCCTCCAGGTGCTCCGGTTTCCTCCTACAGTCCAAAGATGTGCAGGCTAGATGGATAAGCCGTGCTAAATTGCCTATAGTATTCAAGGATATGTAGATTGGGTAAACTATAGAGGGATGGGTCTGGGTGGGATGTTCTGAGGGTCAGTGTGGACTTGTTGGGCCGAAGGGCCTGTTTCCACACTGTAGGGATTCTATGATTCTCTGAACACATGGCTGGATAACTGGTATAGGAAGGATTGCATTAGATCTGAGGCATTGTGATCAGTTCTGGGGGCAGGTGGAACCACTTCAATGAAACTCTCCAGCATTAGGACTACCATCCTCACGAGGAAATTTACTGGTGCTGTTGGGTAGAATTTAAACTAGAGATAACACGTGTGGAGCTGGAGGAGCACAGCGGGCCAGGCAGCATCAGAGGAGCAGGAAAGTTGATGTTTCGGGTCGGAACCCGAAATTTCTGAAGAAGGGTCTTGACGTTTCGAGTCAGGACTGTTCTTCAGAAATTTCTGGTCCCGACCCAAAACATCAACTTTCCTACTCCTCTGATGCTGCCTGGCCCGCTGTGCTCCTCCAGCTCCACACTGTGTTATCTCTGACTCCAGCATCGGCAGTTCTTACTGTCTCTCAGATTTAGACTAGATTGGCAGGAGACTAGGAAGCTGACAGTTTAGATTCAAGGGAAGCAGAACAAGTAGAAGAGTAGTGAGAAAAACAAAGCAACAGCGAGGATCAAAATGAAGAATAATGTTGATGCAGAATCAGAAACACTTATCTGAATGCATGTAGTATTCACAAATCAAGAAGATGTTTTAAGTGTCCAAATACAGGTAAATCATCTTGACGTAATTGCCATTACAGGAGAGCAGCCACTAGATAACTAATATTGAGTACTGAATATACAAGGAATCATAATTTTATAAAGGAAAGGCAAAAAGGAAACGCAGATGGAATAATACTCTTGATAATGGACAATACTTCTGTAAGAGAAGATCTTTGATTGAAGGATCAAGATGCAGAAAAACATTTTGGGTGGAGCTAAAAAACCACATAGGGGTAGGAAAATTGGTGGAAGTTGTTTATAAGCCATTAAGTTGTGGTAATGTTGGGGCACAGTATAAATTAGGATGTTAGAAATACGTGTAATGGAGGTAATACCCTGCTAACGGGCATTTTGAATTTACATATGGACAGTTTTAAGCAAATCAACACGGATGCTGTAGAAGATGAATTCCTGGAGTGTGTACATTGAGGAGCCAACTGGGGATTAGATTAATTTGTGTAATGAGAAACGGCTAATTAATAATCTTGGTATAGAGGAACTTTTGGGAAATAGGCCAAAATAGGATGAAACTTTGCATTACTTTTAAATGTAACATGGTTCATTACGAAATTAGAGTTTTAAGTCTGAAGGAAAGAAGTTATGATGGTATGGGGCACAAATTGGGGATGGTGTATTGAGAAAATATGCTGATAAATTTAATGGCAGTCAGGTAATGGCTAATATTTAAGGACGTACAACAACAGAAATATTTCTCTCATAATGGTAAATTAACTATGGGTAACAAAAGAAACTAAAAATCACATTCAGTCGAAGGCATTGCCTTATCAGGATGCCAGAAAAAGAGCTAAATCTCAGATTGGGAACAATTTATAACCCACCAAAACAGGAGCAAGAAACTGATTCAGAAAGGAAATAGAGAATATGAATGCGAGCTAATGAGAAACATTATGGAAAACAGTGAAGCTTAGAATCATACCGTGCAGAAAAGGCCCTTCAGGCCATTGAGTCTGCACCAACACCTGGGAACCACCAGACCTTCAGCCTAATCCCATTTGAGAGCATTTGGACCATAACCTTGAATGTTATGATGGTTCATTAGCTTTTTTAGGTATGTGTAAAAGAAAAGATCATCTTGGATAATATATAGACCAAGCATATGTGGGGATAGGAGAATTTATAGTGGAGAACAAGGAATGGACTGGTATTCTAAGCTGTTACTTTGCGTCGGTTTTCACAGAAGCTAATACAGGAAATCCCCTAGAAATACCAGGTGACTTGTAAAACTGAGGAATGAAAAGCAATTAGTATTTGTAAAAAGTGAGTACTTGAAAGGTTAATGGTTTTGAAGGTTAATAAAATCCCTGTCCTTGTCCACGAATCACTAATACTAGACCTGTAGTTGTAGCAAGCAACTGGGATAGCAAATGATATCTTGACCTTTGTCGCAAGGAATTTCAGTGCAGGAGCAAAGATGCCTTGCTGCAGTTGTTTCAAGCTGTACTTGGAGTAATGTGCACAGTATTAATCCTGTTATCTAATCCTCCTAAGGAGGAATAAACATGCCATAGAAGATGTGCCACAGAGGTTCACCAATTAAGTCCTGGGATAGAAGGATTCTCTTATGAGGAGAGGGGCTGGGTCTGTATTTCTAGAGTTTTAAAGAATGAAGGGCAGCCTTATTGAAAGTTACAAATTCTGCAGGGCATAACAGGGTAAGTTTAATTACAGTGTTTTCCCCTGGCTGCTGAGTCTAAAACCAGGGGATATAATGTAAGAGGTAGGCCACTTAAAACTGAGGATGATGAGGAAGTTTGTCTCTTGAGGGTGATAAATCTTTGGGATTCTGTAACCCAGAGGGTTGTGGAAACTCAATCATTGAGCATGTTTAAGACCAAAGTCAATCCCAGCATGGGGTAGAGTTGGAGCCCTAATAGGGAAAGCCCAGCTTGAAGCGACTGCAGGTCCAGAACTAAAGAAAGACTGTAATTTGAAACTTTTAACTTTATTTCTTATTTACTAATTTATACTGACAAGAACTGTAGTGTTCAACTTTCAATTTATTTCTTTATTTTTTCTACTTTTTAACTAAAGATTTTGTACCTAGGTACTTTGTACCTAAGGTGACTTCATGAATGGTGATGTTGTAATCTTTTCACTGTACTCCTGTTTCCCTATACTTGAGTACACATGACAATAAAACCTAATTCTAATAGATTTCTGGAGGCTAATGAATCAACAGTTGTGGAGATTGTGCAAGAAAATGATTTTGAGGAGATGATCAACCATGATCTAATTGAAATACAAAGCAAGCTTGATGGGCTGTATGGTCTACTTCTGATCCTGTGTTGCATGAATAGAAGTGTTCTGCAAAGCAATCACCCAGTCTGTTCTTGGTCTGTTCAATGCACAAAAGACCACATTGCAAGTATTGTATATAATAAACTAAGTTGAAAGAAGTACAAACGAGCTGTTTCACCTGGAAGGAACATTTGGTGAGAAAGGAGGGATTAAAAAACAGATGCTTCATCTCCTACACTAGCATTGAAAGATTGAATGGTGGCATGAGGAAGGGAAGGGGACTGTTAGGTGTGACTGAAGCATGAATTAAATTAGAATATTGCTGAGGGAATGGTCACTATGGAGTACTGAAAGTGGGAAGTCAGGACAAGTGGGTGTTTGGTGATGGTAGTATGCTGGAACTAGTGAAAAATGATGACCCATAGACGATGAAGGCTGATGTGGTGGTTGGTGAGGACAAGAGGAACTCTATCCTGGTTCTGGGAGGGAGAGGAAGTCAGAGGAGCAGGTGTGATTGAAATGGATGGGACATATTGCAGCACCTTGTCAACCACTCTCTCAAATTGAAGCTGCATGAGCCTCCTTGAGTTCAACCTTTATCTCCTTTTGTCTGCACACTACATTTACAGCCAAGTATTTTGATGTGAACCATTTGCAGAATCAGATTAAAACATTGCTCATTGTAGGTTGAAATTCTGTTGTAAGACGATGTCAGCCAACATTGCCCGGTCTGTCTTGTCCTCACAGTATAGTAATGTATATATTTAGAGCCTGTCAGTTTGCCTGTCACATTTGGATCCTGAATATTGTCTTTAACCTTGCAGTATGTGATTGCTGACTGCTAGATTATCGCTCCTTCATGTATATTTAATTTTGCTGTCTTGGCATTTAATTAAAATTTTGCTTGCTGGTCTGTACATTGATTTCCATATCAAGCACATTTGGAGAGTATGTTTTGCTCCTAATTGTGAAGTCCTTGCTATATAAACTGTGCTAACCTTATTATTATCCTGTACGAGAGTGAAAAATGCATGTAAGCTGAGTTAGCAGGTGGATAAATTGTCATTGCTAAAAATAAAAGTGGTTTTGTATGTTTGTCTGGCACACATGCTTTCACATTATGCAGTCAGGGCAGTACTGCTTTCCATTCTGTCCTGTTATCAGTTAAATACATGCACCCTGTAAGTTCTTCCTGCTATGTTCACAAAGCAGTCTCGGGAGGGATATTAACTCTAGAATTGGTATCACCAAGCCTGGTCTGTTCAGGCTTAGTGCCATTGGTTACAAAGATCTAATCCATCAACCATGGCCGCACAGTTCACCTGTACCACTGAGTCAACAATAAGCTTGTAAAATACTAGAATATATTGGCTTATGCACCCGTATACAAAACACTTGCAACTGAACTCATACATTTTTGCGCATCTCTTCTCACATCCTCCCATCCTACTCACACCGTTACACCGTTACAACCTGGTCACACCTTTTCTGTTATCCTTACTTGCATCCTACTTCAAATCTCTGCTCTTGTCCCTGTTGGTAACAATACTGTCAATCCCATCCTATCCGTACTCGCATTGCTAAGCATTCCACAAGGGCAGCTTGCTTTTGTATGCTATCTTCAACCAGTATGGAACCAGCTAAGGCAATTCACATGGACAAATCAAAGTACTTGTTAAGCCTGAAAAGGAGTCATTACCAAAAAGAACAAAAACCTGGTCAAGTAAATAGATTGTATGGAGGATCTTCAAAGAGGAGCTTGAGATGGAGAATCTAGGATTATAGACAAATAATAGCAAAACAGAGCCAGGACTCCTGCCAATAATAGAGCAGAGGACACGGTTGATATATGGCATACTGGAGCTGGCACAACGTAGAATTCCTGGACTGTTGAAGTACTATCAGAAGTTACAAAGATAGACTAATGAACACTTGTTTGCTGTTTACACTACTTGCAGAGACATGGATCAGAAGAACTCTATTAGAACCATCATCCTTAGGTCCCAGATCCTTGTGATCTAAAATCATTGATAATGCATACGAACAATAAGCCTAACTGCTAAACAACCCCTTCCCCCAAGACTTTCGTTCTATCCTTTAACTATTTACATTTTCATTCTTCTACAACAAAACTCACCCCACCTCCTATAGTCACTGTTTGCCCTCTGAATCAGAGAGAATATTGCTGCAGTGACTTTATTAATCTGCTTGAGTTATTATTTCTCTCAGGAGGGGTAGGAACATAACCATCCAGCAGAGGAGGATGTGAACAGTCCACTGAGGTTAGAGTTAGGGATTCCCATTCATTTGAGCAATTAATCCAGGTGTCCAAACGCTGCTTGGTGGTGCTGCTATGTTGCCTTTGAGGATGCCGTGGTCAATGTTGACTAATTACGAACAACATAGGACTCAGCCAGTTTGAATTCAGGACCAAAACCAAACAGATTGCCGAGAGTGGAGTGGCCACGGTTGAATATTACAGCCTGGTAAATATGGTTGTGATCCCTCTGCCTGAATTTATCCAAATTAGCCTCTGTGAATGCATGAATGTTGCGCATATTAGAGACTCAGAACTGAATCCTGTACCCTTGCACTCATGAAGAGCTTTGAAGGAGTGATGCCATTGTATAAAGATATGGGCCAGTAACTAAGCAAAGTGAGGATGATGTCATTGTTTTTTTTCAATGGGGCCTAACCATATGGATCCCGTTTTTAGAGTCACCAATGGCCTGTGGGTATCAAAGTTAATTGGTAACGTTTATGAAATTGTACAATTTAGTAAAATATATGAAGCAGTCATGAGCCAGCTGTGGGCTGACAACTGAGGTGACCTTCTTTGGAGTGCTACATGTAAGAAAAGTTTCACGATAGCAACAATCACCATCGAGGTTGGGGCCATTATAATTGCTTGACCTCCAGCCATCAGGAATAACAGTCAGTTATAATGAAAAAGGCTTTACTCTTCAAGACAAATAAATCCATCTCATGGGAGGGGGAAAAGAAGAGGCCAATTTCAATGGATGACACATATTGGATAATTGAAGACCATGGCTTCAATGGCCTTTGATATATTAAGGCACCAGACGAAGTTGCGGGCCATTTGGAAATGTCCATGTTATCCTCATGTAGACATTGGAGACTGACCAACCTGAATAACCTGAGAATGACAGTGCAACCATTATAGTTAACAAGGTCATCTAGAATTCAAAGATTTGTGGTGTTGCTCAAAGTCTTGATGGAGTGCATGACACTGTACTGCTGTATTTATGCAGTATGTCAGCCTTCCAAGCTGTACAAATTGCTTCTGATTTCGAGTTGCCGGGAGAAACTTGTTTCACAAAGGAATGCAGAACTCCATGTTCTCAACAAAGTCGCTATCATTCCGTGTAGATTTCCCAGTGAGGAAACATGAAACATTGGAAGTTTTCTGGAATTCTGTTGGGTACATTTCATGGTGGTGCCAAACCACATAAGACATAATCAGAACTGTTGGATTTGGTGGGGGGGATGGGCATGTGTTTGCCAAATTTTTTGGAGAATCAGCAATGGTTTCTGATCTGCCTGCATTGTGAACTTTTAGGCCTAAAGACATAGTCTGTTGGGCCTACAAAAGATATTGGACTATTAGGGCCTCTCTCTTGATGACCGAATTTCACTGCTCCCTTGGAGGGACGGTGGACTCCTCATCAGAGGAATAACATTGGATCTGGAACAAGTGGAAAATTAAAGTTGTGTCAGATGCAACAATGAAAGGCAATGATGGTGTATAATGGCCCAAGGCTTGGGTAGATGTATGCGTGTTCTTGATTGGATCAAAAGCCTGTTTTTGGATCCTAGTACTAAGCCTGGATATGTTGCAGGAGTTGCTGTAGCAGTTTATTGATGTACGCCAGTTTGGATAGGAACTTGCCCAACTGGTTAACCATTATCATAAAGCAGTGAGGTTTATTGACTATACAAGGCAGTTGAAAATTCTTGATTGCCATTTTTGGGGATCTGCCTTGACCCAGATAGGTCAGCAATGTGAACATTATGAAGATGCTTTACATTTAATATGACATGATAGATTTAAGTTTTGAAGGAATATGGAAAATAGCTTTATTTCAGGTTTGGTGTACACATCTGACTGATTTCTTTAAAATGAGTAATTGAAACTGTGATCATTTGGATAGATAGTAAGGCTTTCTGTACATTGCATGATTGGTGATAACTGTAGGCCCCTGTTATACTACACATACTAGTATATCCTATGCTTTATCGTTTTGTCTTCAAGAATAACACATTGGCCAGTGTTGTCTTTTTTCTGAGAGTTAATCTCCGCAGAGAAACCTGTGCTTTTTTTTCCTGAACTATGTGTGAGTGGTTTGGGGATGTTTAGAGGACTTCGCATCATACTGCTATGTTACTGGGTACGTATGTTAACCAATTTTTGCATCTTTACTTGAATAAGTTTTGTTTTAATTTAAAAAATTGTGTTTGTTAAAAGATCTAGTTGCTAGATCTTGTTTAAAACCTGATATGGTAAAGATATTTATTCGTAACTCAGAAGAGTACTTTTGTACAATATTGTGACTGTTAGGGCAGTTGAACTAAGGTGACAGTGTACTCCTCCAGCCTCAATTGTAATAGGCCGAGAAAGTTGATACTATGCTTAGACAACTCACATTTGTGGTTGGATATGAGACCCTGTAAATGCCATAATACCAACCATAACCTTGTATCCTGCTCCACCACAATGGATTCATCAGCGAGAGCATCATCCATGTGGCAAGTGACTCTATGGAGCCTTGTTGAGCTGTATAGGTTTACGCAAATGTCTAAAAAAACCTAAAGCCATGATGTCGAAGCAATAAGGAGCAGGCTGGATGACTGGTTCAGCCTGTTTTTCTGAACTTGACGTGAGAAAGGGGTGAATTGATAGTGATAGAGTCATAGAAGCCTACAGCACAGAAACATGTGATTCAGCCCGTTGAGTCTCAAAACAACTGCCTAACTATTCTAGTCCCATTTTCTAGCACTTGGCCCATAGCCTTGTATGCCTTGGAATCGCAAGTACACAACTACATACTTCAATATTATGAATGTTGGTGCCTCTACAACCCTTCCAGCCAGTGAGTTCCAGATTCCCACTACCCTCTGGATGAAAAGATGTTTTCTCCCATCTCCTCTAACCCTCCATCTTCTCCCCCTGCCCCTTACGTAATATTTATGCCCCGTGGTCATCAGTCAAGGGGAAAAGTTCTTTCCTGCCTACCCATCTGTGCCTCTTATGATGTTATACATCTTAATTATGTGCCCTTTCAATCTCCTCTGCTTCAAGGAATACAATCTCAGTCTGTCCAATGTCTCTTCAAAACTGAAACTCTCCAGCCCAGGTAACATCCTGGTAAATCTCCTCTGCACTTTTCCAGTGCTAGCACATCCCTTCTGTAGTATGGATTTCTGAACTGCGTGCAGTACTCTAGCTGTGGCTAAAATGTTATACATTAAATAGCACCAGGGACCTGGGTTCGATTCCAGCCTGTGGCGAATGCCTGTGTGGAGTTTGCACATTCTCCCCATGTCTCTGTGGGTTTTCTCCAGGTGCTCCGGTTTCCTCCCACAATTCAAAGATGTTCAAGTTGGATGGATTGGCCATGTTGAATTGTCCATATTTTCCAGGGATGTATAGACTGGGTGGATTAGCCATGGGAAATGTGGGGTTACAGGGATAGAGTAGAGCAATGAGTGTGGGTGAGCTGCTCTTTGGAGGGTCAGTATGGACTTGATGGGCCAAATGGCATGCTTCCACACTGTACAGATTCTATTCCATACAGTTACAGCATAACCTCCTCCCTTTTTAAACTCTATACCTCACCTAATAAAAATCTCATATGCCTTCTTAGCATCTTTATCTACCTCTCCCACTACCTTAAGAAACATGGCCAGGTCCCTTTGATCATCGTCGCTTTCCATGGTCATACAGTAAACATGTGTTCCTTTGCCTTGTTTGTCCTGCCCAAGTGCATCACCTCACATTTATCCGGATTGAATTCTATTTGCCACTGATCAGCTGTTTAATATCCTCTTGTAATCTAAGGCTATTCTCCTCACTATTTACCAGCCATCAATTTTCGGTTCACCTGTAACTGAAATGGTAAGCTTTGCAGTTTTGCCAGTACTGTCATTATTTTCTGAAATTCCCTCTTGAAGCTGTTTGGGCTAGTCTGCTGTTCAACTCATTTCTTGAAGATAAGCCGCAAGACTATGCAGGTTCCGTAGCTTAGATGTGCACTTGCAATGTCAAAGAATACAAAACTATGGGCCAAGTGCTGGAAAATGGTAGGTGTTAGGGGCATGTTTTTGACTGGTGCATACTCAATGGGCCAAGGGCTTTTTGTATGCTGCTGACCTCAAAGACTATGGTTGTATGATTCAAGTAGGAGGACTTCAGTAATTTTCCTTCCCTTGTTAAGAAAAGTGGCATTCATCTGGCATTGTGCGTTCAGTGGGATGCCCTCACACCTGGAGTCGAAGGATGGATGGCTGTAGAAATGCAAGCATCAACAAGGGTGTAATATCAGAAAGCAAAGAGACATCCTCTGTCGGCTGTTCAATTTGCAATGTGTCTTGCGGCCTTTGACCATTCAATCAGCTGTCCAAAATTGCCATTTATAATGCTGCTTACTACTGTACGTTTCTCAGAAATGCCATCTCCTGCAGCAGAAGTGTCACTGTGCATCAATGGAAGGACAAGCATGGCAGGTTTTCCTGCCACAAGGCAGACATTGATTAACGGTAGCTACCATGCACTCCCTCTAAGGGTTCTTTCATTTCCACTTGTAAGTAATGCCTAATAGAAAGAATCACCAAAGGAATATAAAAATTCCTGCACAGCCCTGGCCATCTCTGCTGAATTTTTCGTGGTCTATGACAGCTTCCTATTATGTACAAACATACAAATTAAGAGCAAAAGTAGCCAATCAGCCCTTCAATCTGTCCACCTTTCAATAAGATCGTGACTGATTTTGTTTTGTGTTTCAAACGCTACATTCCCGTGTACTTCCATAATCTTTTGATTCTCTTATCTCCCAAGGATCTTCTAATGCGACCTTAAAAATATTTAAGTCTCCACCACCACCACCTTCTAAAATCACATAACCCTCTGAAAGATAAAATCTTCCATTATCTCTGTCCTGAAGGTGTGACCTAAAAGTGTTCCCTAGTTCTGGACTTACCTTCAAGAGTAAATATCCTTTTTAACATTCTTTCTACATCCACCTTGTCAAGATCATTCAGAATCTTAGAAACTTTAATCAAATCACCTCTCAGTTTTCTGAACTTTTGTGAAAACAAATACAGCCTGTCCAATCTTTACTAATAAGGCTCCCAGCTCTTTCCAGTTATCAATATAGTCAATCTCCTCTGAACTGATTCCAATGCATTTGCATCCTTCCCTAATTAAGAAGAATAAAACTGCGCACAGTATTCAAGACATGATCTCACCAATGTCCTGTGTATCTAAAGTATAATATTCTTCCTATCTGTTCAGTTTCTCTCATAAGACAAGCCAGCATTCCATTAGCCTTTTTGATCATTTTCGCGTGTGTACATGGCATTTTTTAAGAGGTGTGCACCTGAACCCCAAGTTTCTTTGAATATCCGCTGTATTTAACTTTATACCATCTGATCTGTCCTTTTCTTGGTCCAAAATAGATAAGGTCATATTTCTTTAACTTGAATTTTATTTGCCACAGTTTTGCCTGCTCACCTAGTCTATCAATATCCCTTTGTAAATGACATCTACACTGCCTATAAGGCTGCCTAACTTTGTGTCATCAGCAAATTTGGATATATGACTTTCTTATCCAAGTCATTAGTAAATAATGTGAATAATTGAGACCCTAACACAGATCCTCTTGGGATGCCACTGGGCACATCCTGCCAATTTGAGTACTTACCTACTATCCCTACTTTCTGTTGCCTGCCACTCATCCAATTTCCCAGCCATGTCAGTAATATGCTCTTATTTTACCTCAGCTAACAGTTTCTTATGTGGGACTTTATTAAATTCCTCCTGGAAGTCCACATAAACAACATCCGTAGACATTCCCCTATCCACTATCTAAGTCATCTCTTCAGAAAAATTTTCAGCTCATGCTGCCTGTCATAGTGTTCAGTTACCTCATACTTGATTACAAACTCCAGTAATTTCCCCATCACAGATATGAGCTAACTGGTCTGTAATTTGTGGTTTTCCTCTTTCACCCTTCTTTAAAAAAGTGGAGTGATATGTGCAATTTTACAATCCAGATGGAAAACTCTTGTGTCAAGGGGTCTCTGAAAGATTATAGTTAGGGTGTCTACAACGTGCTCCCCTTCCATTAACACATTCAGATGGAAACTGTCAAGTCCTTGTGATTTGTCATTCTTTAATTCCATTAATTTTCTCATTACTGATGTTTTACATATGTTAATTTTATTTAGCCCTGATCAAATATTAATTTCCTTGTGGTTTCCAACAAGCTATCCTCCTTTTCTACTGTAAATACCGAGGCAAAGTAATTATTCAACATGCCTGCCATTTCCCATAGTCAATTAGGATATTCCCAATTTCAGTCTTTAGTGGGCCAACATTGCTCCTGACCACCTGCTTTCCTTTGCTTAACTATAAAATATCTTAATCAAATCTGTAAGTTTCCTTTCGTAATTCATTTTAGTAGTTTTTATAATCTGCTTTATGACCCCTTTTCTGGTCCCTTTTTCTGAGGAAGGATGCTCTTGCTCTCGAGGGAGTGCAGCAAAGGTTTACCAGGCTGATTCTGGGGATGGCAGGTCTGACGTATGAGAAGACATTGGCTAGTTTGGGATTATTTTCACTAGAGTTCAGATGAATGAGGGGGGACCTCACAGAGACTTATAAAATTCTAACAGGACTGGACAGGGTAAATGCAGGGAGGATGTTCCCGATGGTACGTGTGTCCAGAACCAGGGGTCACAGTCTGAGGATTCAAGGTCGGAGATGACTTAGGACGGAGACGAAGAGACAGTTCTTCACCGAAAGAACGGTGAGCTTGTGGAATTCATTACCACAGAGAGTTATTGATGGCAAAACATTGAATGTATTCAAGAGGCGACTAGATATAGCACTTGGTGCAAATGGGATCAAAGGTTAGAGGGAGAAGGCAGGATTAGGCTACTGAGTTCGACTATCAGCCATTATTGTGAAGAATGGCATCCTCCTGCTCCTGTTTTCTATGTTTCTATGTTTTTGTATCTTACTTTCTAAATTTGAAAGCCAGATTCAGAAGGAGTGTTTTAAATGGAAAAATAATAGTGTTCGAAAACCCAGCACAACTCAATGAAAATGGTGTGGGAGGAAATTTGATTTTCACTTCAGCAGTGGCGATCGTGGGTTTTTCACACTAGACATTCCCAGCCCACGAAATGTCCAGAGGAACTAATGTTGTAGCTCTACTGGATTGGTTCCTGGAGGTGCAGCCTCTAGAAGCACAAGTCTTCAGTACTACGGCAGCACTGTAGTCAGGCACAGAGACTTTGCTCTGTCCATCGCACTCAGTTATTTAATTAAATCACGTACAGTGAATTGAATTGCCTTAAAGACTGACTTCGGTGATTCAGAAGATCTCCTGTGTAGGGCAGAATGGATCACCTATACATCACTTGCTACTGAAGACGGTTGCAAATGTTTCAGCATTTCCATTTGCGTTCATGTGCTGGGCTCTCTGATCATTGAGGTTAAAGATGGCTGTCCCCTGGACAATCACCCCACATCTGAACATCAACCCATTGTTGCCAGGACAGCCACAGACCTTCTTACCCCCTCCCATCCAAACTCTTTGGCTCTGAACCCCACACAGCCCACTTCTCCCTCCTTCTCAAAATCCACAAACCAGGCCCACCGTATCAGCCTGTTCCTGCCTCACCAAGCTCATTTCCCCCTATCTTGACTTCATTCTGTCTCCACTTGTCCAGACCCTGCCCAGCTACATCCGTAATTCATCTGATGCCCACCACCATATTGACGATTTCCAGTTCCCTGGCCCTGACTGCCTCCTGTTCACCATGGATGCCCAATCCCTCTACACCTCCATTTCCACCAGAATGGCCTGTGAGCTCTAGGCTTCTTCCTCGATCAGAGGCCGAAGCACTTCCCATCCACCACCGCTCTCCTCCATTTGGCTGAACTTGTTCTCTCATTGAACAATTTCTCCTTTTAATTCATCTCACTCCTGCCAAGTAAAAAGGGTGGCTTTAGAGAATCCACATGGGTCCCAGTTATGCCTGCCTCTGTATGGGGTATGTGGAACAATCCTTGTTCCAGTTCCACACTGGTCGCCTCCCACAACTTTTTTTTTGGAAAATCTATGACTGCCTCGAGCATTTTACTTTCAGTTTCCGCCCCTCTTTAATTTCCACATTGTCCATTTCCAACAGTTTCATTCCATTCCTTGACCTGTCCATCTCCATTTCAGGGAATAAACTGTCCACTGTCATCCACTACAAGCCCACTGACTCCCACAGCTACCTTCACTATAGCTCTTCACACCCCACATCCTGCAAGGATCCCATCCCATTTTCCTGGTTCCTTCACCTACGTTGCATCTGTTTGGATGATGCCACCTTCCAAACAGCACTGCTAATATGGCTTCCTTCTTCCATGCCCGTGGTTTTCCACCCACTGTGGTCGAGGGGGCCCTCACCTACATCCAACCTATCACCAGTGCTTCTGCCCTTGCCCCTTCCCATCACTCTCAACAGCATGATCTGGTCCGCCTTTTCCTCATTTTTCATCCCAGCAGCCTCCGCATTCAAAGGATCATTCTCTGCCATTTCAGACAACTCCAGCAGAACACCACCACCAAACATATCTTCCCCTCATTCCCCGTTTGCATTTCGCAGGGATTGTTCCCTCTGGGACACCCTTGTCCATTCCACGACCACCATCACCACCCCCGCTTCCCGCAGCACTTTCCCCTGCCCCTTCACCACCTCCTTACTCACCATGTAAGGGCCTAAACAATCTTTCCAGGTGAAGCAGCATTTCACCTGTACCACCTCCAATCTTGTATATTGCATTTGCTGCACCCAATGTGGCCTACTCCACATTGGAGAAACCAAACACATGCTGGGTGACCACTTTGCAGAACACATCAGAGCAGTGCACAAGCAGGACACCTACCTTCACGAAGCCGGTCATTTTAACACAGCATCCTGCTCACGTGCCCACTTGTCTATCCTCCGCATGCTGCAGTGCTCCCGTGAATCACAGCACAAATTGGAGAAACAACATCTCATCTTCAGACTAGGCACTTTATAGCCTTCCAGGCTTAATATTGAGTTCAACACGTTCAAATAGTGAACCAACTACTATTTCTTCCCTTTTAGCTTTACTTGTTACGTTCTCTGTTACCATGTCATCTCTGTCCTTCCCCCACCCCTGTGGAACTGTCTGTTCTTTCAAGTCTGGCACTTAGACACAACATTGTTCTGCTATTCTCACATTCTGATCAGTTAATCTGAACTATCAACATGTTTTCTTCCCCAGCACTCCAACAGCCCCACCCTGACCCATGGAAAAGAGTGCAGTCTTGATGAACATCCTTGTAGGAGCAAATTACTGCAGATGCTGGAATCTGGACTGAAAACAACAAATGCTGGAGATCACAGCAGGTCAGGCAGCATCCATGGACAGAGAGCAAGCTAATGTTTTTAGACTAGATGACTCTTCATCAGAGCTTGAATATTTACTTACCAGCCCTGATCCTCTTTCAGACATGTCTCTAATGCCCACAACATTGTACCCATCAGTTTCAACCTATGCTACATCTCATGTACATTGTTTCATAGACTACATGCAGTTAAGTACCACACTGGTTGATACTGTCACAAATTTAGGGTCTTCACATTTAGTCATAGTCATAGAGGTCTACAGCGTGGAAACAGGCCTTTCAGCCCAACTTGCCATGCCACCCAGTTTTCACAATTAAACTAGTCCCATTTGCCTGCATTTGTCCATATCGTCCATACCTATTCCATCCATGTATCTATTTAAATGTTTATTAAATGATGAAATTGTACTTGTTTCCACCACTTCCCCTGGCAGCCCGTTCCAGGCACTCATCACCCTCTGTGTGAAAAAGTTGCCCCTCTGGACCCTTTAGTATCTCTCCCATCTCACCTTAAACCTATGCCATCTAGTTTTAGACTCCCCTACCATAAGGAAAAGCTATTGGCTATATCCCTTATCTACGCCTCTTGTGATTTTGTAGACCTCTACAAGATCACCCCTCAGTCTCCTATGATCCAGGGAAGAAGTCCCAGTCTATCCAACCTCTCCTTATAATTCAAATCTTCCAGCCCAGTTAGCATTCTAATGAATCTTTTCTGCACTCTTCCTAGTTTACTAATATCTTTTCTTTAGTAGGATGACCAGAACTGCATGCAGCACTCCAAATGTGGCCTCACCAACGTATTGTACAGCTGCAACAAGATACCCAACTCCTATACTCAGTGCTCTGACCGATGAAAGTAAGCATGTTGAAAGCCTTCTTCACCGCCCTGTGTACCTGTGACTCCACTTTCAAGGATCTATGAACCTGTACCCCTTGACCTCTTTGTTTCATAACACTGCCCAGAGCCCTACCATCGACTGTATAGGTCATTTGATCCACCAAAATGCAACGTCTTGAATTTACCTAAATTAAACTCCATTTGCCATTCCTCAGCCCACTGGTCCAGTTGATCAAGATCTTGCTGCATTCCCCGACAACCTTCTTCACTGTCCACTATACCACCAATCCTGGTGTCATCTGCAAACTTATTAATCATACCTCCTAAATTCTCATCCAAATCATTTATATAAATGACCAATAACAGTGGACCTAGCACTGATCCCTGTGGCACACTGCTGGTCACAGGCCTTGTGTCTGGAAAACAACCCTCTACCACTACCCTCTGTTCTTCTACTGTCAAGCCAATTTTGTATCCAATTGGCTAGCTGTAACTGGATTGCATGAGATTTGACCCTGCTCAACAACCTACCATGCGGTACCTTTGTCAAAGGAAAGATCTGAAAATCAAATTCCAATGATTATGTTTAAAAGTAAAAGACCTTTTCAGCTTTTGAATAAAATCTTTTACCAGGGCTCTGCTCTTGTCCTTCAGTTGATGATTGACCTGCAGCCTTTTTTTTTAAGATATGCAGCATTTATGCTACCTCCTCTCTATCTGCACCATGAGACAGCTGCTTTCTCCTGTGATGGAGTTTTCTCATTTTCTGTTTGGGGTACAGCGCTAGAGAGAACAGCCATCTGTGTGATATTCAGTGATGGAGCTAATGAATCCAGGCAGCCAGTATTGAGCAGTTCGATAAGAGAGCAGACAGTGTTGGATTTACTGTTGTTTGTGCTGGTTATTGACTTTTCTTGAACTCGGCTCAGCTTCTCTAAGTTTCAGCTGCCTCTTAATAATCTGCTTGTGATAGTAATTGATTTGTGGCTTTTGTTTGATGTTAAGCAGTATGAAAACAATGCATTGGAAAAGAATCACAAGTGAACTTCGAGATCGTCTGACCCATGTGTCATGTCTGTCTCCCCAGTTGTTTAAATGAATTTTCAGCCATTCTTCTCTCTAAACAGCACTGACCATAACCAGGATGCAGTTCCATAGTTTCCAAACTGTGGTAATATAGCCTCTGTCCAGGCTCTCTAAAAAGGGTGCTGTGTCATCTCTGGGATGATGACTATGATCCAGGCTCCAGTACACTGGGCTCTTGTCAGGTTTTACTCCCACAGGTACCTGCTCCAATAACCGAGTCTAGCCCCTGTTTCTTCATTTAGTCACTTGACCAGTGAAGCCTCTTGTCAGCTACTGAATAGTTAAAAATATTCCTATAGAATGAAAAGTGTTACGAATCAAAATGTTACAAGCTATTGGGGTTTGACTAAAGCAAGTGCAGAAAGTTGAAAGATTTTGAACGAAGCAATACAGATAATAGCAAATTTTGAGTTCAAAGAAAATCATGTCGAAGATAACATGCATATACTTTTGAAGGAGCCAAAACCTCCAGAAAGTTGAGAACTGAGGACAGAAGATAAACTACTGTTGTGACAACCTAAGAAATAGGAATAAGACAAGGCCATTTCCCCCTCAAACCAGCCCTGTTATTCAGTAAGATCATGGTTGATCCCTATATAAACTATATTCTCACACTTACTCTTCATATCCCACCATTCTCTTGGAGTCTAAAAATCTCAGGCTTGAGTATATTTAACAATTGAGCATCTTCAGTTCTCTGTCTAAAAAACTCGTAGAATGAACAACGCTGAGTGAAATTATTTCTCCTCATCTTGACTGTAAATGGCTAACCTACATTCTGAGACTATGTCTCCTAGTTCTAGACACTCCAGCCAGAGGAAATGTCCTCTCTGCATCAACCTGTAAAGCCCTCTCTGAATATTTTATGCTTCAATAAGATTATGGGCTGAATTTTAACAGTTTTGGGTTAACTGTTATTTTTAGGTGTTTTCATGACTGCTGTCCCATCATGGCTCACAGCAAATTTTCTCACACTGTCTTCCACTACTCACCTTATTCATTATGTATCTGAGCTCAGCAACGCCCATCTCATGCAAATCATGCAGCAGCAGAGTCCAAAATGATCACCGCTGCTGGGACCTCCTGGTGTTGGCAATGCCAACATGATATTTAAACTACAGCTATGAATCACTTGAACACTGGGTTAACATTGTGGTGCTTGACATTATCACATAAGACATGTCTCAGAAGGGAAAGCTGGTACGCTGTTTCACTGGCAGGGACCTAGAGGTGCTGATGGACGAGATGATAGTGATGAAGGAACCAGGAAACGAGTCCACACCACCAAACCCAGCCAGCTTGAATCCAGATAGCATCCCAGGTCTGTGTTGCTTCTCAGATCAAGCAAAACACCCAACCATATGAGAAGTAAGTCAGTGATCTTCAGCAGAGTGCTACTATCTTCATACCACTACCTTGCACTCAACCTAACTGTGCTACTGCACCGTAACATCACCAGCCTAATGGTCTACAACTTTCATTATTGCATGCAGCATTTCTATTCAACAGCTGGCACCCACCTCAAATCCCTGCACTCCTAAGTAAACCTCCCCTGTGTGTTTTCTATTCACTCACTGGAGCTACTTCATCCACCTGTCCTGTTTCTTCACCACCAATAACAGCTCTTCTAAACATTTTCATCTCACTGAATTCCTCCTTTTGTGTCTGTGCAGAAGGAACTATCTCATAACTGGGCAGAGAGGGCCAGGTGGGCAGGGCAGTTGCTGACATACAGTTACCTAACCCCTATGTGAAGAAGATGCACATGATGTCTGGAAAAGTCTGAGACCAATTATTAGACACAATGAGAATATCACCAAAAATCTGTCCTGGGCCATCCGCATCAATGCTACAAGAAAACACACCAATGTGTCTACCTTCTCAGAAGGCCAAGGAAATTCGACATGTCCACCATGACTTTTAGCAATTTTTATAAATGCACCATAGATAGCCTCCTAATAAGGAAAGATTGGGTAGGCTGGGACTTCTTTCCCTGGTGCATAGGACTCAGAGGGGTGACCTTATAGAGGTTTACAAAATCACAAGAGGCATAGATAAGGTATAAAAGCTGCCAGCTTTTCCCCATGGTAGGGGAGTCTAAAATTAGATTTAAGGTGAGACGGGAGAGATATGAAAGGGTCCAGAGGGGCAATTTGTTCACACAGAGGGCGGTGAGTGACTGGAATGGGCTGCCAGAGGTAGTGGTGGAAGCGATTACAATTTCGTCATTTAAGAAAGAGTTAGACAGGTACATGGATGAGATAGGTATGGACGGGTATGAACCAAATGCAGGTAAATGGGACTGGTTTAATTGTGAAAACTAGGCAGTATGGGCAAGGTGGGCCAAAGGCCTGTTTTCATGCTGTAGACTTCTATGACTCTATCCAGATGCATCACAACTGATATGGCTCTGCCCATGACTGCAGAAAATACATAGAGTTGTGAAATGCAGCCTTCCATGGACTCTGTCTATATTTCCCGGTGCCTTGGGAAAGCAGCCAACATAATCAAAGACTCCTCTCACCCTGATTATAGTCTCTTCCACCTTTTTCCATTGGCAAAAGACATGAAAGTTTGAAAACACGCCAACAGATTTAAGAACAGCTTCTTCCTTCTATGTTCTATGTTCCATGTTCTCATCAGACTTTTGAATGGACCTGTCACAAATTAGAGTTAATCTTTGTTTGCACCTCCTCTGTAGCTGTAACACTATATTCTGCATTCTGTTTCTATTATCCTGATGTAGTTATGTAAGATATGATTTAGAACATCGAACATAGAACATTTCAGCGCAGTACAGGCCCTTCGGCCCTCGATGTTGCGCCGACCTGTGAAACCAATCTGAAGCCCATCTAACCTACACTATTCCATTATCATCCATATGTTTATCCAATGACCATTTAAATGCCCTTAAAGTTGGCGAGTCTGCTACTGCTGCAGGCAAGGCATTCCATGCTCATACTGCTCTCTGTGTAAAGAATCTACCTCTGACATCTGTCCTATATCTATCACCCCTCAATTTAAAGCTATGTCCCCTTATGCTAGCCGTCACCATCCAAGGAAAAAGGCTCTCACAGTCCACCCTATCTAATCCTCTGATCATCTTGTATGTCTTTATTAAGTCACCTCTTAACCTTCTTCTCTCTAACGAAAACAGCCTCAAGTCCCTCAGCCTTTCCTCATAAGACCTTCCCTCCGTACCAGGCAACATCCTGGTAAATCTCCTCTGCACCCTTTCCAATGCTTCCACATCCTTCCTATAATGCGGTGACCAGAACTGTACGCAATACTCCAAGTGTGGCCGCACCAGAGTTTTGTACAGCTGCAACATGACCTCACGGCTCCGAAACTCAGTCCCTCTACCAATAAAACCTAACACACCATACGCCTTCTTAACAACCCTATCAACCTGGGTGGCAACTTTCAGGGATCTATGCACATGGACACTGAGATCTCTCTGCTCGTCCACACTACCAAGAATCTTACCATTAGCCCAGTACTCTGTATTCCTGTTACTCCTTCCAAAGTGAATCACCTCACACTTGTCCGCATTAAACTCCATTTGCCACCTCTCAGCCCAGCTCTGCAGCTTATCTATGTCCCTCTGTTACCTGCAACATCCTTCCGCACTATCCACAACTCCACCGACTTTAGTGTCATTGGCAAATTTACTAACCCATCCTTCTACGCCCTCATCCAGGTCATTTATAAAAATGACAAACAGCAGTGGCCCCAAAACAGATCCTTGCGGTACACCACTAGCAACTGAACTCCAGGATGAACATTTCCCATCAAGCACCACCCTCTGTCTTCTTACAGCTAGCCAATTTCTGATCCAAACCGCTAAATCACCCTCAATCCCATGCCTCCAAATTTTCTGCAATAGCCTACCATGGGGAACCTTATCAAACGCTTTACTGAAATCCATATACACCACATCAACCGCTTTACCCTCATCCACCTGTTTAGTCACCTTCTCAAAGAACTCAATAAGATTTGTGAGGCACGACCTACCCTTCACAAAACCGCGTTGACTATCCCTAATCAAATTAGTCCTTTCTAGATGATTATAAATCCTATCTCTTATAATTCTTTCCAACACTTTACCCACAACCGAAGTAAGGCTCCCTGGTCTATAATTACCAGGGTTGTCTCTACTCCCCTTCTTGAACAAGGGGACAACATTTGCTATCCTCCAGTCTTCTGGCACAATTCCTGTAGACAATGATGATATAAAGATCAAAGCCAAAGGCTCTGCAATCTCCTCCCTAATTTCCCGGGGAATCCTAGGATAGATCCCATCCGGCCCAGGGGATTTATCTATTCTCACACTTTCCAGAATTGCTAACACCTCCTCCTTATGAACCTCAATCCCGTCTAGTCTAATAGCCTGTATCTCAGTATTCTCCTCGACAACATTGTCTTTTTCATGCGTGAACACTGATGAAAAATACTCATTTAGTGCCTCTCCTAGCTCTCCGGACTCCACGCACAACTTCCCACTACTGTCCTTGACTGGCCCTAATCTTACTCTAGTCATTCTTTTATTCCTGATATACCTATAGAAAGATTTAGGGTTTTCCTTGATCCTACCTGCCAAAGACTTCTCATGTCCCCTCCTGGCTCTTCTTAGCTCTCTCTTTTGGTCCTTCCTGGCTAACTTGTAACTCTCAAGCGCCCTAACTGAGCCTTCACGCCTCATCTTTACATAAGCCTCCTTCCTCTTGACAAGAGATTCAGCTTCTTTAGTAAACCACGGTTCCCTCGCTCGACTGCTTCCTCCCTGCCTGACAGGTACATACTTATCAAGGACACGCAGTAGCTGTTCCTTGAACAAGCTCCACATTCCAATTGTGCCCAGCCCCTGCAGTTTCCTTTCCCATCCTATGCATCCTAAGTCTTGCCTAATCGCTTCATAATTGCCTTTCCCCCAGCTATAACTCTTGCCCTGCGGTATATACCTGTCCCTTTCCATCGCTAAAGTAAACGTAACCGAATTGTGGTCACTATCACCAAAGTGCTCACCTACCTCCAAATCTAACACCTGGCCTGGTTCATTACCCAGTACCAAATCCAATGTGGCATTGCCGCTTGTTGGCCTATCTACATACTGTGTCAGGAAACCCTCTTGCACACATTGGACAAAAACTGACCCATCTAAAGTACTTGAACTATAGCGTTTCCAGTCAGTATTTGGAAAGTTAAAGTCCCCCATAACAACTACCCTGTTCCTTTCACTCCTATCCAGAATCATCTTTGCCGTCCTTTCCTCTACATCTCTGGAACTATTCAGAGGCCTATAGAAAACTCCCAACAGGTGACCTCTCCTTTCCTGTTTCTAACCTCAGCCCATACTACCTCAGTCGACGAGTCCTCATCAAACGTCATTTCTACCATGGTAAAACTGTCCTTGACTAACAATGCCACACCTCCCCCTCTTTTGCCACCTTCCCTGATCTTACTGAAACATCTAAACCCCGGAACCTGCAACAACCATTCCTGTCCCTGCTCTATCCATGTCTCCGAAATGGCCACAACATCAAAGTCCCAGGTACCAACCCATGCTGCAAGTTCACCCACCTTATTCCGGATGTCCTAGCGTTGAAGTAGACACACTCCAAACCACCTTCCTGCCTGCCGGTACACTCCTGCGACCTTGAAACCTTATTCATGACCTCACTACTCTCAACTTCCTGTACACTGGAGCTACAAGTCAGGTTCCCATCCCCCTGCTGAATTAGTTTAAACCCTCCCGAAGAGCATTAGCAAATTTCCCCCCCAGGATATTGGTACCCCTCTGGTTCAGGTGCAGACCATCCCGTTTGTAGAGGTCCCACCTACCCCAGAATGAGCTCCAATTACCCAGGTCTGGATAGTATGTAAAACGATACTTTGCACCATATCTTGTTATATGTGACAATAATAAGTCATATAAAATCAACTGCATGTCCATACAATCTAATAAGCTTCATTGTGCAGTGTTCCGCTGCTCTTATTACCACAGTTAACTTATTCTTAAGATGCTCAGCTTCTATCCCATTGTTCAATGAATGGCCTCTCTTTTAAGTAGTCAGCAGCGGCACTCATGCAGTTTCTGCCCCAAAGAGATCAGCCATCAATTCCTCTTCCTCCAGTGAGGAAGAAGTTCCTTCGGAAGATGCATCAATGAGATTTTCTCCTGAACCTCCATCAACTCAAAGATTTTGACCTTTGGTATGTTTTAGCAAAGGTTCAGGAGCATGATCCACTGAGCACATAACCATCACATCTTCATAGCTGGCCGAGGAAGAAATGCCCAAGGTTACTAGCACTCAGGAATGCCAGAGTTCAGGTACCTGTTCAGACCCAGACAGGAAATGATTCTATGGTGTTAGTCACTAATAACTTTGTTCAAATATGCAGACAGGTGCAGCAGTAGTCTGAGGGTTGGCAGAGATCCCCAATAAACTGGATCGAAGTTAGAAGAGGCCACTAACATTGTCAGTACCGTGTTGGTTCCAGCATATGTATATCTAGTTGTCTCCTTGGACAGGTTAGGGGCTGCTATTGACATGCCAGATCCAGCAGAATGCTCAGTAGCTTCCAGAAATGCACACTGAGCTGCACTCCATCAGTATAGCTGTCGGTGTTCCGTGCCAAAGTGAGAGCAGGGTCAAGGAACCATGTGCCCTTGACTTCACTCCAGGTGACACTTCATCCATTAGGGTAGTGCCAACATAAATCCAGACAGAGGATGGTGCGCACACAGGCCCTAAGAAGAGGTTTTTTCTCAGGATACTCCACACTGCCTGTTACTCCTAACCCTGGAGATGTTGCAGCAAGAAGGGTAGGCCTGCATCAGGGCGGGTCACTCTCAATTTGGCCTTGCCTATGCTCATGTTCCACACTTACAACTGCCTTCTGTGTGTGACTGCAAATGTTTGCCCTGTCCATATCTTTTACAAAGGAGGACATGTTTGTTCAAGGATGGGTGATATCCAATATTTAATTAACACCTGCATTTTAGTGCATTTTTCTAGTGATAAAACATGCTGAAAGCACATTCTCTACCAGTGTAAATGCAGTATTGAACTACCATGTAACATTACATGCCCATTAAACAACGTATGCAAATTTGCAAATGCTGAAGGATGAATGATAAGGGGAGGCTCAGAATAATCTACCTCAGGATGCCTCTTGAAGTGTGAATGATCGTAGGAGAACTGAACATAGTTTTTGGATACTAAATCACTAATGAAGCCTCAAGCAAAACTTCCCTAGCACCATTGAATTTTATGACATTCTTTTGAGTAATTGCTTCTCTCTCCCTGAACAGGGGTTGTCCTGTCTGACTTCTTGTGCTAAACAGTAGATCACTTTATCATGCACAGTGTGATGTTCCAACTGGTAAATGACTTCATGTTTTTCCTTAGAAGGCTGCCACCTTCTCAGCTTCTCAGCACCCAAACCATCCCCTGCTCCATTTGTGTCGAGTGCAGCATGCCAAGATTATGCAGCACAGTCTGTCTGGACTATAATGCAGGGCCTCACCAGAGCAAACTAAGCATCTGAACATTATCTTGTGGAGCCCTCTGTTCAGTTTCTGAATAGCTCTGGTGATGAAGAGGGCGGTGTTATATCTGAATTCTGTATCAGTCAGTGGGTTCTGTTGAAGTGTTATCAATCATTTTGGAGAGGATAACCCTTGTTTTCCAGCAGCCAGCTGCATATGGCAGGTGGTCTTGGAAATGAGGCAGCTCTGAGGCTAACTGACACAGGCCTACAGGATATCACCATGATGATCACGGATAAGTCATAGTCATAGAGTCACACAGCACAGAAAACAAACCTTCAGTCCAACCAGTCCATGTTCGCCATGCCGAACATAATTCCAAATCAAGCTAGTCCCACCTGTTTGCTCCTGGCCCACGTCCCTCCAAATCACGTACTTATGCAAATGTCTTTAAAATGTTGTAATTATACCCGCATCCGACACTTCCTCAGGAAGTTCATTCCACACACGAACCACCCTCTGTGTAAAAAAATTTGCTTCTTATGTCTTTCTTAAATCTCTTTCCTCTCACCTTAAAAATATGCCCACCAGTCTTGAAATCCCCGATCCTTAGGAAAATGCAACTGCTATGAACTCTCTCCATATCTCTCATTATTTCATAAACCTCTATCAGGTTGCCTCTCAACCTCCTATGCTCCAGTGAAAAAATTCCCAACCTATCCAGTCTTTCTTTATAACTCAAACCTCCTATACCCAGCAACATACTGGTAAATCTCTTCTGAACCTTCTCAAGCTTGATAATATGCTTCCTATAACTGGGTGACCAAAACTGGACACAGTTTGGGCAGCACGGTGGCTCTGTGGTTAGCACTGCTGCCTCACAGCGCCAGGGACCCGGGTTCAATTTCAGCCTCAGGCGACTGTCTGTGTGGAGTTTGCACATTCTCCCCATGTCTGCGTGGGTTTCCTCTGGGTGCTCTGGTTTCCACCCACAGTCCAAAAGATGTGCAGGTTAGTTGGATTGGCCATGCTAAATTGCCCGTAGTGTTCAGGAATGTGTAGATTAGCTAGTTGTAGGTGGATGAGCCTGGGTGGGATGCTCTGAGATTCGGTGTGGACTTGTTCGGCCGAAGGGTCTGTTTCCACACTGGTGGGATGCCTAAAAATTCCAGAAGAGGCCTTACCAATGTCCTGTACAAGCTCAACATGACTTCTCAACTCCTGTACTGAAAGGACTGAGCAATGAAGGCAAGCATGTTTAACGCCTTTTTAACTACCCTGTCTACATGTGACGCAAACTTCAAAGAACTATGTATCTGCATCCCTAGGTCTCTCTGTTCTATAACACCACACAAGGCCCTACCATTAATTGTATAAGCCCTACCCTTGGTTGTTGTACCAAAATGCAAAACCTCACATTTATCCAGATTAAACTCCGTCTGCCATTTCTCAACCCATTGACCTATTTGATCATTATAATCTTAGAAAACTTTCTTACTGTCTATAATGCTGCCAATTTTGCTGTCATCCACAAACTTAATAACCATATTCTCATCATTCTCTATATTGTCATCCAAATTATTTGAATAAATGACAAATAAAAGGCAACCCAGAACCGATCCCTGTGGAACACTGCTGGTCACAGGCTTCCAGTCTGAAAAACAACTGTCCTCTATTACTCTCTGTCTCCTGCTGTTAAGCCAATTATGTATCAAATTGGCAAGCTCACCCTGAATCCCATGTGAGTTAACTTTACTAATTAGTCTACCATGTGGTACCTTGTCCAAAGGCTTTACTAGAATCCACATAAACAATGTCCACTACTCTGCCATCATCAATTTTTTTGGTAACCTCCTCAAAAAACTCAATCAAGTTTGTGAGACACGATTTTCCTCAAAACCATGCTGACTATCCCTAATCAATTTTTTGCCTCTTTAAATGTTCATAAATCCTATCTTTTAAAATTACTTCCAACCATTTACCCGCACCCAGAGTCAGATTTGCAGGTCTATAGTTCCCCGTATTCTCCTTACAGCCTTTCTTAAAAGTGGTACAACATTAGCCACCCTCCAGTCATTAGGCATCTCCCCCATAGTTTTGGATGATGCAAATATTTATGTAAGAGGTCTGGTAATTTCCTCCCTTGCTTCCGACAAAGTTCTGGGATACATTAGGTCAGGTCATGGAGATTTATCCACATTTATATTCTCTAAGACCTCCTGAATTTCCTCTTCTTTAATGTGAACTGTTTTTAAAACATCAAAGTTTATTTCTCTGCATTCTCTGGACCCAATTTCTTTCTCCACAGTAAAAACTGATGCAAAATATACAGTTAGTATCTCTCCCATTTCCTGGGATTCAACACAAAGACGATCTCCTTGATCTTTAAGAGGCCCTACCCTCTCTTTAGTTACTCTCTTGCTCTTAATGTGTTTGTAGAATCTCTTTGGATTATCCTTAACCTTATCTGCCAATGCTGTCTCATATCCCCTCTTTGTCTTCCTGATGCCCCTACACTCTTTATATTGATTAAGAGATTCAATTGAACAAAGTTGACTATATCTAAAATAAGATTCTCTCTTATTCTTGACTAGAACCTCAATATCTTTATTCGTCCATTGTTCCTTAATTTTACCAGTCTTACCCTTCATTTCTAACAGGAATATAATGCCTCTGAACTCTCATCGTCACACTCTTGAAAGCCTCCCACTTTTGAGATGTCCTTTACCTGTGAACAGTCTACTCTAAGCAACCTTTGAAAGTTCTTGTCTCATACCATTAAAATTTGCCTTACTCCAATTAAACACTTTAACTTTAATTGAAGGCTTATCCTTTTCCAAAACCATTTTGAAGCCAATAGAACTATGATCACTAGACCCAAAGTGTTCCCTCACCTTTACTTCAGTCACCTGCCCTGCTTTATTGCCTAAAAGAAGGTCTAGTTTTGCTCCTTTTCTAGTAGGAGCATCCACATATTGATTAAAGAAAATTTTCTTGAACACATTTGGCAAATTCTTCACCATCCAAACCTTTAACACTTATGGTAGCCTCAGTCAATGTTTAGAAAATCAAAATCTCCCATTATTACAAGCTTATTATGCTTACATATTTCTGAGATCTACCTTTGTATTTGTTTCTCAATTTCCCTCTTACTATTGGGCGGCCTATAGTACAATCCCATCAAAGTGCTCTTTCATTTTTTATTTGTAATTTCTACCCACATAAGATTTCACTGGATAATTTTTCAGGAATGTCTTCCCTAGTTACAGCAGCAATGTATTCCTTAATCAAAAATGTTACCCCTCCTTCTTTCTTGCCTCCTTTTCTATCCTTATGGCATCTAAAATATCCTCTCTATCAGAATAATATCTCCCTTAATAGAATGGGCAAATCTCCCTGCTAATATATTGGTCCCTTTCCAGTTCAAGTTAGACCCATCCTTTTTGAACAGGTCTTTTGTATCCCAAAATTGTCCAAAAACCTGAATCCCTGAACAATACATCAACCCTTCAGCCAATGATTTATCTCCTATAAACTTTTGTTCTTTCCCTCGGTTGAGTTTGGCATTAGGAGTAAACTAGGAATTAGTACTGTCAGATATTCATAGTTTCTTGAAGCGGAGCAACAGGTGGACAAAGGAGTGAACGAAGCATTTGATACAGTTGCCTTTATTGATCAGTGCATTGAGTATACAAGTTGGGATATCATATTACACGACAATGGTTAGGCCACTCTTGGAATACTGCATTCATTTCTGGCCTTCCTGCCATAGGAAAGAAGTTGTGAAACTTGAAAGGGTGCAGAACAGATTTACAAGGAATTTGCCAGGGTTGGAGGGTTTGAGCTACAGGGAGAGGCTGAATAGGCTGCGGCTATTTTCCCTAGAGAGGCAGAGCCTGAAAGGTGACCTTATAGATGCTTATAAAGTCATGAGGGGCATGGGTAGGGTTAATAGCCCCCCGGGTATTTTTCCCAGTATAGGGGAGTACAAAACTAGATGGCATAGGTTTAAGGTGAGAGGGGAAAGGTTTAAAAGGGACCTAAGGGGCATCTTTTTAATGCAGAAGGTGTAGGAGGCTGGTACAATTGCAACATTTAAAAGACATCTGATGGGTACATGAATAGGAAGGGTTTGGAGGGATATAGGCCAAATGCTGGCAAATGGAACTAGATTAATTTAGGATATCTGGTTGACATGGACGAGTTGGACCGAAGGGTCTGTTTCCATGCTGTATAACTCTATAACTCAAGTTTCTATTTTTTAATCTTCTACCTAACCTCTTAAATTCACTCTGTACTGCTTTGATCTTTTCCCTAAAAATGTCATTCTGATCAATGTGTACAATAACTTCTGGCTTCTCAACATGCTTGAAATGTTTGGAGACGCCCTTAATCCTAGCACCAGGAAAGTAACAAACCATCCTAAATTTACGCTGACTGCCACAGAATCTCCTGTCTATGCCCTGACAGGTGAGTCCCCCTTTAACAATAATTCTATTAAATCTTGTCAAACGCTGCCTAACATAAAAATCATTTCAAGTGTCCAATAACTAACTGGCCCTTCCATTTTCCTTGAGGAGACTATCCCCTTTAACCGTTCCAAAAACTGAATATCTATTTGATAGAGGATTAGCCACCAGAGACTTTTGAACTACCTTCTTACCCTTCCTGACAGTTACCCATCTATCTGACTGGTCCTGCTGTGTAATAACTTCTCTAAACCTACTACCCACTCTGTACCTCGTATCCGCCCCGAATAACCTTAAGCGTGTCAAAATGTTTCAATAACACCTATATATAAACTAAACTACCGTTACCTACACAAAATAATGTTAAAATGGAAAAGAAAAATTAAATGTATCAAACATATAAAACTTAAATAAAATCAAGCACTTATGTTACAAAGTTATGTAGAGTAATCATGAATTGGAAGGCAGGAATAGAGAATTTATTTGTAAAAAATGATAAGGGAGAACTCTTGTGTGTTTCCTTTAAGCAATATAGTGCAGAAAAAGAATGTCTGTATGTAGCTGAAGATGTACAGCCAGTTCTAAAGGGAAACATGTATCAACTGGCTGTGTGATTGGGAACCTTAAGTGTGTTTTGATATTTTGGCATTGAGCTGGAATCAGCCAATTAATTTAAACCAAGTACTTAGAGATTGAAAGCCAATTGAATTTAAATCTGATGGTTTTGACAGCCAATGCTATTGTAAGAAAGTTGATATTTCATCCAAGATATATAAGGAGACGTTTTTTGAAAATCGGTATGAGAGTAAATCACCGTCTGAGGAACAAGCACCTACACTCACAAGAAATCGCTGAGCTCTGTAAGAAAGCACCATCTCATCCATAAAAGGTACCATGGCACTTCTCGCAAGCGTCTTCACACAGAAAACATCCTTAACAGCAGAATCAGCAGAAGAAAGGTGTTTATGACTGGAGAGAAGACAGAGCATTCCAGAAAGCACATTCTGTGTTGACTTTGAGAGACCATGCTTTAATTTATTTTTTCTCTTACTACTTGGGTTATATAGTGGGACTTGTGTTTATTAGAACAGCGTACCAATAGAATTTTATTCAGTTAGGGAATTAGTTGCGAGTTGGGGGGAATTGTTCAGTTTGTTTGTAGTTCTGTTAATTTGTTCACTGTTAGGGTTAAATAAATAAATTGTTACTTGTTACTTATAAAGTGAATATCAGGGATTTGCTTTCATTTAACCTCCCCTCCTTCGTAACACTTAGGTGATTAACTGAATAAAAAGTGACACATCTTCGATAAATTCATCAAACAAAAAAATCTTCTCCAGAGCTGACCACATGTAGGATTCCACAAAACGAAAACACAACCGCTTATCTAAAAAAAGATTGTTTGGTTTTTCCAAAAATATACCTTTGCAATGTTAAAAAGCCCTCTGAAAACCATTGCAAAGTGAAAAAAACCCTCTAAAACACAGAGATATTTTTAACTTCTGAATTTAGAGTTAAAAAGAAACCTCAGCTGTTCGCTGTAGACCCTGAAAAGCTGGTTTAAAAGAAGTCTGTTTTTAAAAAAGTCCCAATTTTTTTTTGTTTGTTTTTTTTTGTTCTTTTTGAACGCTAATGAAACAAGATGAATGTAAATCTTATTTTGCAAAATATAATGACTGTAATAACTGTAAAATAAACTATAATAAATCTTTAGCTAAGCCTGCAATCCTAGGAGCAGCTGCAAATCCATCCTGCACAAGGCCTTGTCAAGCTGCGCATTGATTGAGTGGAACCCTTCCTTGTTACTAAATTCAGCAGCATTATAATATGTAGGTATTATGGATATGGGTACAGTCTCAGCACAGACTCGATGGGCCAAAGTGCCTGTTTTGTGCTCGTTAACTCTATTGTGTCCTGCGCCTGGGGGAGCCACTGAAATTGATAAGTGCCGCTGCTGGCTATTGCACAGGGGGAAAGAAAATGAAGAGCTATGATCTTGAATAATTACTTCATCATTGGTGGTCCCTCAGAGATGAGAATGACTCTCTTCCATTCTCAGGGTGAGTCTGTAGGTAGTTGTACGGACTGATACAGCAACTGCAGGCTCTGTTCCACTTGGGGCAGAAGGTAGTCATGGGAAGGGGTGGGTGGGGTGTTGGTGTGGCAGCGTGGTCCTTACACCATTCTGGCCTGGCATCCGCTTTTTCCCGATGGCAAGTCTCGAGGTGCTGGATGCATTCCTGGATGCTCGTCCTCCACTTCGGCCTTGGGCCAGTGATTCCCAGGTATCTGTGGGAATGCTGCACTTCGTCAGTGACACCTTTAGGGTAGCAATAAAGCACTTCATCTGCCACCCAGGGGCTCTCTTGCCATTTTGAAGCTGGGAGTAGAGCACCTGGTTGGGGAGTCTCGTGTTGATATTTCTAGCCTATTGTGGCCAATCGGGGTGATCAGTGCCTTGGTGCTGGGGATGTTGGCTTGGTCGAGAATGCTGATGTGTCTTGAATTACAGAGTATAAGCAAGTGGTTTTTTTGAGGATTCGGTTAAATGTAGTTAAGAGAAGGCTTGACAACAGCAATTAGCTTAAATTTGAATATTTGTTAAGTAATAATAAAAGACGAAAAAGAAAGGAGCATTTATTAAGTAAATAAAAAGAATGATAAAAGAGAAATAAACGATAATCCTCGCCCTTCTGGCTGTCGGGGACCCCTCGATCGATGGCTGGTCTGGAGGCTGAGCTTGTTCCTGGCACCGGTCCAAGGCAAAGTCCAATGACTTGGAATGAAACTCTCTCTTATACTGTGTAACAAACAGCAAGGCACAGAAAACAGCAGATACAATAGACACAGTTGCTGGCCGGTGCAGAAAGCACAGCTCCAGAAAAAAAACGGCCTGCAAGTACCGTTCTCGGCCCGTAAAAGAAAGTTCACAGGACTCATTCAAGGTCATGCAGCTTGTTGAGTATCATCCTAAACTTTCCCAGGCTATTTTCCCATGCAGCTGTTGAATATCATCATTAACATTTTGCCCTTTGGCGTCTTCCTTCCCAGCAGATTCACAGGACCTTGCACAGGCACCATTGGTGGTACTGCTCCAGTGCCTTGAGGTGTTTGCTGTAGACAGATCACTTCTCAGAACCTTTTCGGACGGCAGGAACCACCACAGCTCTGTAAACCATGATCTTGGTGTTGGATCTGATGTTGCTGTAGTTCTCGAACACTCTTTTCCTCAGGCTTGTACAGCACAGGTACAAGCAATGCTGGATCTCTTCATCAATAGTCTCTTTGGCCAACAGAACACTACCAAGGAATTGGAATTGATCAGCATCCTCTAACGCCTCCCTGTAGCCCTTGATGATCGAGGGTTTGGTCCACAATGCCAGGCCAGGTTAGCGGAGGATCTTCATTTTGCGGATGTTCAGGGTGAGACCCATGCGCTCACACCCCTCCATAAAGATGCTGACGATCGTCTGGAGTACATTCTCTGAGACTGCGCAAACACAAGCATCATCAGTGTATTACAGCTCGATGACACTGGTTGGGCTACTTTGGTTTTGGCTTGAAGGTGGCGGAGGCTGAATAATTTCCCACAGGTTCATGGAATCCCTACAGTGTGGAAACAGCCCATGTGGCCCAAAAAATCCACACCGCCTCTCTGAAGAGCATCCCACCCAGACCCATTCCCCTAACCCTGCATTTCCCATGTCTAACTCACCTAACCGGAATATCCTTGGACACTATGGGCAATTTAGCGTGGCCAATCCACCTAACCTGCACATCTTTGGACTGTGGGAGGAAACCCACGCAGACATGGGGAGAATGTGCAAACTCCACGCAGACAGTCACCCGAGGGTAGAATCGAACCCAGGTCCCTGGCACTGTGGGGCAGCAGTGCGAACTACTGAGCCACCGTGCCACCCCCAAGTTAGCTCCACTCCAGTGGGGAGCTTGGCGTTGAGGTGAAGCATTGCAGTGAGGTAGATAATGAACTGTGTTGGGGCGATGCCAAAAGGGAATTGGTCAGTGGTGGAACCATTTGTCGTTACGACAACTTCCATGTCATTGTGGAGCAGGTGAAGGATTGTGACAAACTGCGAGGTACAACCAAAGTGGAGAAGGATGCTCCGTAATGCTTCCCATTTGACGGTGTTAAAGGCCTTTGTAAGCTCGAAGAAGGCCACGTAAAGGGATAGGTTCTTTACTCTGCATTTCTCCTGCAGTTTCCATGCAGTGAGAATCATGTCCATTGTGCCTGTCCATGGCCAAATGTCACACTGTGAATCCAGGAGGAGTTCCTCAGCCATAGGGAGGAGACAGCTGCCATGTGCTTTTGGCTTAACTGTTCTTGGATCTCCTGATCATTCCCCTCAAACCATTCCAAGTGTTTCCTGGTTGAGTGGCCGATTGAGTTTTTGCAGGCAATAATAATGGTAGTCTTAATAGTGGACCAGAGGCTGTTGGGATCCTGCGACTCCGTGTCGCAGAGGGTCGCTAGGTTTGTGGAGAGGAGTTAGTTATGAGGCTACTTTTTCGGTGTCTTTAAATGCCTAACTGTTGAGCTTTTGCGGCAATGCTTCTGATGTCTCTGCTGCAGCGAGGCTATGTTTATGTTATCCTGTCTTGGATCAGGCGATGGTCCGTCCAGCAGTGGTTTGGCTCCTGTCATAGTGCATGTAATTTTAATGTCTTTCCCATTTCTGATTATTGACATAGTCAAGGAGGTGCCAGTGTTTGGAGCATGGGTGCTGCCATGTTCTATTTGTCCCTTTGGCAGAATGATGTGTTAGTGAGGAGGATGTTGCGTGTGATCTATGATCTAGAATATACTGCACTTGTGACATTTCTAATACTTTTTTTTAGTTCTTGGGATATGGTGCAGCTGGCTCGGTCAGCATTTATTTATCAATAGCCCAGGGGCCAGTGAAAAGTCAAGCACATTGTTGTAGGTCTGGAGTCATATGTAGGGAAGTCCAGGTAAGGACATCAGATTTCATTCCCTGAAAACATTAATGAACAAAATGCATTTTTACAACTATCGGTATTGTTTTTATGGTAATCATTAGGCTACCTTTTAATTGCATATTTTTAAATTCAGGTTTCAGTTTCTGTCAAAGTGGGATTTGAACCCAGGTCTCCAGAACATTAGCACTGGGGTTCTAGATTCCTATACATTGCCACAAAACCTCTGCCTCCCCATTGAGGACTGGGAGATGCCACATAGCTCCTGTCGGCTCCTTGAAATTAGCCTGTAGCGTGAAATTAAGCAGTTCTGTAACCTTCACATCTGCCTTCAGAGCACAGCTTCCGCTTAAGATGAGACACTTCTGTGTTGGTATCGCAGGGCATCCTCAGTCTCAACTGAGCTTCAGGCATCTGAAAGAAATTATAGTGAGGACAGTTAATGCTGGCTCTCCTCGTCAGCCTCAGCATTCTCCCTCCCAAAGGCTATGCTGGATGTTGTTCTTGTTCCTTGGCACGCTAAACCCTTTGTAATTCTTGTCTCCTGAATTGTCTGTATAGGGATGTGTAGATGTTGGAACTGGGTTGTCTTCATTTACTTCAAGGTCATTAGCCCAGGTTAACAACCCCAGTCAATCAGGAAAGCCCTGGCTGACCAACATAACCAGGAGATTTTTTTGCCGGTATCTGACTTTTGTACGCTGCTGCAGTGTGTCTGGTTAAAGTTAACGGGTCTCTGGCAGCGCTCCTTCTTTTTGGGAGAGGAGTATGTCCGGGCTGCCCCTTGTCCAGCCACCTGTATTCTCTGTGCCTCTTGCGGAGGAGGTTGTCAGGACAGGTGCTGTGCAGCTGGGCATGCACGTAGCCTCTCAGCTTACACTGATGACGTGCTCCTCAGCTTCACCAACCCAGCTGACCTGGGGACGATGTGCAGGTGCCAGGCGGTGTACTCGGCGGCGTCTTCCGTCAGGATCATCTGAGCTAAATGTTCCGGACTCCTGGTTGGTCCACGGTGGGTGGACTCTCTGCCGCAGGAGCGATAGGGGTTCAGCTGGAGCACCACCCACCTCCTCTTTCTGGGCGTCTGCCATAGCCCGGCTGAGGAATCTTGGCCGGGTGTGAATTGGCAGGAGCTGGAGGCCAAAGTCTCTGCCCACCTAGGCCGCTGGACAGGACTGCTCCGAGTGCTGTCTTACAGGAGTCGAGTGCTGGTCATAAACCAGCTGGTGGCCTCCACGTTGTGGTACCGGCTGGGCCCTTTGGTCCCTCCTCCTGGTTTTGTTGCTGACATCCAGGTAACGTTGGTTTACTACTTCTGAGACAAAAAGATACACAGGGTTGCAGCACAGATTCTGAATCTCCCTATTGAGGAGGGCGGTCAGTCGCTGTTGTGAGTCCGCACCCAGGTGGTGACTTTCCACCTGCAGGCCTTGCAGCGATACCTTTTATGTTGAGCCTCCTCCTAGGTGGTGACCTCTGGTGACGTATTTTTTTTCTGACAGATACACACCCTCGACTACGACACGCAGCTCCTGTTTATCAACAGTGACGGTTTGGAGGTCGCCCTCAGGACGCTGCCTGTCTTTTACCGCGACCTGATTACTGTCTGGGACATGGTCGACTCGCATCATGCCTACCCTCTGGCAGGAGTGGCGGCCATCGTCAGAGAGCCACTGCTCAGGAATCCGCACTTCCATAGTTCCAGGTTCGATCAGCTGTCAGAGGGGAGGGCCATGACTGCAGGGGTGACCAGTGTCAGGACGCGCTGGGCGGCAGGGGCCTGGGCTGGATGCTGCTGCAGGGATTGGTACACAAGGCCATGGTGGATGTCCGGTTCATGGCCACTGTCATTCACTGCCTTAAAACAGCTGCGCCTGGACCCAGCATTCTGCACCAGTTGGAGAATGCTCAGGTGTGCGGTGGAATCCCGTCTGCGTGTACTCCTGCTTAGACAGAATTTCACATTGTCCCCAGGATCCCGTACTTCACCCGGGAGGCTGTGTCCCGCAACCTGAGCCGCCTCCGGAATTTCGAGTTTGTGCCTTTAAAGATGTGAAACAGCAGGCCCTGTCCAGACTGCTGTTGCACACCTTCCACCTCTTCTCCTTCATCCACCGTCCAGACACGCACTGGCGCACCCATTTACCACTGGGCAGCGGGAATTTCCAGTGGAGAGCTCTCTACTTGGGAGTCCTCCCTCTTTCCCTCAGGGATCTGGGGTGGAGGGTGTTGCACACAGTGGTTCCATGTAACCACAGACTGTGGTGGCTTCCAGCCCAACTGTCTGTTTTCCGGCGATGCAGAGTCCATGGACCATGTATATATTGGGTGATGACGCTTACAGTCCCTTTTCAGTTATCTTAAAGACCTCCATTTGTGTTTCTGGCTGCACTTCAGCCCCATACTCGTGATCTTTGGGCATCCGGTACAGAGGGAGCGTGGGCAGGTCGGAGGATCTCCTGGTGGGTCTGCTCCTCGGCCTGGCTAAACTGGCCATTAATAGGTCCAGGCAGCAGGCCGTGGAGGGGGTCATTATGGCTGTCTGCCTGCCCCTCTTCTGTGGCTACATCCGCGCCCAGGTGTCCCTGTGAAGGAGCATGCGGTGTGCACCGGCGCTCTCAGTGCCTTTCGGGAAAGGTGGGCACTGCGGGGTGTGGAGTGCTTTATTTACCCCACAAACTCTATTTTGATTTGATCCCTACCCCTCCCCCTCACTTTTTCTTTCACATAGGCTTTGCCCCTAGAGGCTCTGCTTAATACTGATTCTTTGGTCACATGGGTGTTTTTCGTGGTGGTGGTATGTTACTGAAGTTTTTTTTTTACTGTTGATAAAGTGTTTTTACTGTGTCTCACACCTGCGAAGAAGAAAAAAATGTAACCAGGAGATTAGATCTCTTCAGTTCAGGGACTGACTCCGAGCTGGCTGGCCACAGCCAGTGTATTGTGCACAAGTAACTAATGGGTGACTTGGTGACAGGATACCAGCCTCGGTGCGGTTATTCTTATGGAGACAAGAGAAAACAGGACGTGCTTGAAGAACGTTCACTTGCTACAGTCATCTTGGAGCTTGGGTAAGCATTTCTGGCATCATGCCTTTATTTAGGCGACTTTAATGCTGCTTTCGAAGACTGGACTGAGTATGTGGAAAGAATGCAATACTTTTTCCAGGCAAATGACATTAGGGCAGATGAAAAACAATGAGTGATTCTTCTGACTGCTTGCAGACCCACTGCATTCCTGGTTATAAGGGGCTTAACTTTCCCAGAGGCACCTGACACTAAAACCTTCCAAGAGTTGACAGAGTTGGTTAAAGAATATTACGACCCCAAATCTCTAATTCTGAGACACTATTGGTTTTATTCAGCTGTTAGAGAGCCAGGGGATTCCGTTTCAGGATTTTTGAACAGTTTGCAACGACTGGCAGAGGCATTTGGGTTAACCCTGAATGAGATGCTGAGAGACTATTTGGTATGTGGGATTAATGTCATAACCATGCAAAAGCGCCCAGTAGCTGAAGCCCAACTGGACTTCAAACAGGCACTACAACCTGTTTTGTCATTGGGAGATGCGGCAAGTGGAGCATGGGAGTCACAGGGCATCCCAATGGAAGTGGGATCTCTCACCACTCTGACTGAGCTTGGGGAAGACCGCTTGAATTGACAGAGCCTCACGCAGGGCATATCCTGAGCAGAGGAACCCTAGGCCAGCCCACAGCAGAACCCCACAACAAAGCTGAGCCTCGGCCAAGTAGCTAAAAAGTTCCTCAGGATCTGAGCCAGCAAGCCATTGTAGTTGCTGTCGGGTCCACACACCGGCAGCAAAGGAGTCGCACAAGGCCTAACTTGAGTAAGGAAACTCATGGGCTGGTACCCAGCAAAATGCACACCCTGGAATGTCCCCTTACGTGTGATTTGGAGCAATTGAATTGCTTGGTGATGTCTAAACCGGAACCGATTAAAATGAATGATTGGTTAAATGGTCACCCAGTTCCTATGGAGGCCGATACTGGTGCACCTGTATCTGTGGTTGTCAAATTGGTCTTTAACAAGATTCGCTTGGGACTCCAATCCTTAGGTTTGCACAAGACCTCAGCCAGACTGAGAACAGACACTGGGGAACCATTGCAGATTAAGAGCATGACTTTGGTTCCAGTCTCCTACGAGAAGCAGTTGGTGCAGTTACCACTGATGATAGTAAAAGGCTCAGACCCAAGCGTATTGGGGTGGAATTGGTTGAGAAAGATTCACCTGCATTGCTCAACATTTTCCGATTAGAAAATGGCTGCCTCAGTGAAATCCTAGTGAAATACCCAGGTGTAATTCAGAAAGGACTTGGACACATCAAAGGGGCCACAGCCATTTTACCTGTTGACCTGATTCTGATATTTTGCAAGGCCCACCCAGTGCCATTTGCCTTGCGGGCAAAAGTAGAGGCAGAAATCAGGAGGCTGGAGAGCAAAGGAATCGTCAACCCAGCGCAGTTTGCAGAATGGGCAGCACTGGTCATTCTGAATATAAAACCTGACAGCTTAGTTCGCCTGTGGGGATTTTAAGGAAACGGTAAACCGCTTCTCACAGCTGGATACATGTCTAATCCCTCGCATGGAGGATTTGCACACAAAGCTGGTGAGGGGCTATCCTTTATAAAGCTGGATGTGAGCCATGCCTACCTGCAATTGCAGATGAATGGGGAGTCCCAAAAATAAGCTACAATTAATCCCTATAAGGGTTTATATCACTATACAAGACTGCTATTTGAGGTATCATCACCCTGCAACCTTTTCTAAAGGACCATGGGAAAATGTGTGTTCCAGGCACCCCAAGCTACGGAATCGACAAAACCGGATTACACGTGTTGGAAAATAAAGTGAGTCTGATCAAAGGCAAACCTGAGAGTCCAAGGTGGATGCAGCCTTGATACTGTTACCAGCGGAAAAAGAGGAGGAAACTCTACTGAGACGCTCTGGACACAGAAGGTGGGCTTCCATCTGGCACACATCGCCTGTGTCAGAGTCTGAACCAGAGAAACCAAACTTGGGGCGAAAATGTCACAGGAAAAGCTACAAACCAAAGACCAGGCCTAAATCCCTAGACTTGGCAGGTATGTATCTACTGATTGGAACCAGGTTGACCTTGTTGTCCACGAGGTCATTGATTGGGGTTCTTAACCTGGGCCAATCAGGAAAACCCTAGGTGATCAGTATAACCAGGAGAGGAGAATCTCCTCAGTTCTGGTGACTCACTCCAAGCTGGCTGGCCAGCCATAGCCAGTGGACTGCGCACAAGTAAATAAAGGGTGATGGGATACTGACCTCTCTGCAGTTACTTCAAAATGCAACAGCAATGATAGCACCAGCCTCACAGGATTCATTCTGCTTGGTATGCTGGTGCTATGTGGGAAATTCAGAACCAGTGCATCTTCTCATTAGTTCCTGAGCAGTCATGGAAAACACGAATGAGTCTATTTAGCTTGTGCTGCATTATGACACGGGGGCCTCCCAGCAGGAGGGCCAAATCCTTGAGGAAACGTTGGCTAAGAGCAGATCTGATAAAGATTTTCAAAATCATGAGTGGGCTTGATAAAGTGGATAGGAGGAATGTGTTTCCACTTAATAAAATATAGAGAACCAGGGGGAACAATGTAAAATAATTTGCAAAGTAGCAAGTATGATTTTGAGAAAAATCTTTTCCACATAGCGAGTAGTTTGAATCTGGAATGTACTACCTGGAAACGTTGAAGAGGCAGATTCAATTGAAATATTCCAGAGAGCATCAGATGATTGTTTGGATAAAATTATGTACAAGGGTATTGGGAGAAAGGAAATTGGAAATTCATGGGCGGAATGGCCTCGTTTTGCACAATGACACTTCTGTATTTCAGTGATAATGTCACTATAAGAACCATTAACTTATTCAAATGGATGCAGTACAATCCACGTCACCAAACAACATTAGTCTCGCAGGTCCACAACCTCACTTGCCCCACAATGCACTCAAGGAATACATTATTAAATATAACAGACTGTGCCGTTATATTCTTACAGTCCAATGTGCAAGTATAGCAGCTCTGAGGGGTTGTGCAGCAATGGAACATGTGCAATGCATTTCTGAATTAGAGAATGTAGATAACACCTTTAAGTTTGCCTGTGGTCACATTAGCTTCGCAGAGATGACAAGCGTTCAGTTGTTATAGACAGTGGAATGGTGAGGATTTCTTGAGGCCAAAATTCATCATTACTTTGGTCAATACAGCTGCATGTGAAGTGCATCACTGAATAAAATGGATGTTTGATGAAGGCAATTTCTCCTTGCAGAGTTTACAGTGCAAGTATGCCCCAACCCACTCCACAGACAAAAATAAAATAACTTACCCCGACCACTATGAATGTGTTGAAAACCATGTTTCTTCCTTATTGTGCACTTGAGGTTTTCTCAAAGATAGAATGTTATCCAGAACACGCTCCTGTGAGTGAGTTACAAAATCTACTTGATAGTCTAGATTTCTCAACACCCCCACCCACCTTTCATGTGTTGTGATACCATCCTTTATTTTTAATTCATGGCTTGTGAGTGTTGCTGGCTGGACCAGAATTCATTGCCTATCCCTAGTTGCCCTTGAGAAGGTGGTGGTGAGCCGCCTTCTTGAACTACTGCAGTCTGTGTGCTGTAGATAGATTAACGTGAGAGTGAGATCCAGAATTTTGACCTAGTAACTTTGAAAGAACAGTAATATATTTCCAAGTCTGAATGGTGAGAGGCACATGCAATGTGTTTGCTGCCTAAGCTGATGACACACGCTGCAGATGTAACCTTGATGCAGCACAGTGCTTTATAGCAACATGTCCTCCCTCTTGACTGTTCAGTGCTCTGGACAGTGATAAACAGCCTGCCTTCCTGTCTGCACTAAAACACAATGCAAGCCTTGGGTACATTGAGCCTCCAAGGAAGCACAAAGTGAATGAGCATTCATCAACCAAGCTACAAACAATGAAATGCATCTTGTGCAGTTGAATGAAATGGATATATGTGTCTCTGTATGCAGAGTGACCTGAGCATTGCAACATAAGGTATTGGCAAACTTCAAAGCACGGTGGGTGACATGCTGATTTGTATTTGAAGTTGGTTCAAGATCAGCCTTTGTGATGTGATGAGACTGGCATTTTCTCAATGCTGACTTCTGTAGAAGAAAGTTGAAAGCAGATACTTTCCAAGGACCAATGAAATATTAGCAAATGGGCCACACTGTTTACACATGTGGTGGAGGCAGGTTCAATCAAGGCATTCAAGAGGGCATTAGATGTTTATTTAAATAGAAACCATGTACAGGATAATGTATCAACAGCAGGAGAATGACACCAGGTCATGATGCTTATTTGGAGAGCATGATGGGCTGAATAGCCTCATTCTCCACTGTAAAAATTCTGAGTCTGATTCTTTGCAATATTAGAATCTTCTCTTCTAATCTAGAATTTGTTACACCTTACTGGAGGACTATGCTGGAAATCTTGGAGTCTTAGAAAAGGTAAAGATTTTAATAAATATGCAGAAATGCCCAATTTACCTGTCTTTCAGACCTAGGTTGACATAAAGCATGGGCTAGGTTTCTGTACTTAACAAGAATAACTTTATTAAAATAGCCTGTGTTTACTGGTAAACAATATGAACTGTTAGCAAATAACTGCTAGTAACATCGCTAATCCCCTTAAAAACTCCCACTTACAACACAGACAAGGGATGGGAAATCATGGGTGTTAAGGGTCTCGACCCGATACGTCAGCTTTCCTGCTCCTCTGATGCTGCTTGGCCAGCTGTGTTCATCCAGCTCTACACCTTGTTATATCAGCAGTTCTGTGGTCTGTGTTCAGAGAATCTGCTGAGATGGTTCTTGTGCTCTTTGCAACACTGTTTCTTGATGCTTCTTCTCGGCATGTTTTCATTGTTTTGTAGAAGGCACCTGGGACTGGTTCAAATTTGAAAAAAGGTCTCTGACCTGTTACTTAAAAGTCACAGCTTACAGCAGCTGCTGAAGGAGAACAATAAAACGGGTGTTCTTCCGGTTTAATTTCCCTTTACCACAGAGAATAGAGAGAGCTCTTGAGCTAGTGGATGCTTGAAGGCTTTTCACTATCCTGTTAACAGTCCTAAGCTGGTCAAAGAACCCATGACATAGTTGATGGTAGGCAGAAGACCTTTGTCATCAATAAGTGGTCACTATTCCACAGACTAGTCAACTACTTAATGCTGGTTGAGTTTCCATTTGAACACAACCCTTGGCTTCAGGGACTTCGATGTTGTGGCTATTTCGGAGACGTGGATAGAGCAGGTTCAGGAATGGATGTTGCAGGTTCCAGGGTTTAGATCTTTCATAAAGATCAGGGAAGGTGGTAAAAGAGGGGGAGGTGTAGCTTTGTTAGTCAAGGACAGTATAACGGTGGCTGAAAGAACTTTTGACGAGGACTCGTCTACTGAGGTGGTATGGGCTGAGGTCAGAAACAGGAGAGGAGAGGTCACACTGCTGGGAGTTTTTTATAGGCCTCCGCAAAGTTCCAGGGATGTGGAGGAGAGGATCGGCAAAACGATTCTGGGCAGGAGTGAAAGGAACAAGGTGGTCATTATGGGAGACTTTAACTTCACCAACATTGACTGGAAATGCTATAACTCTAGGACGTCGGATGGATCAGTTTTTGTCCAATGTGTGCAGGAGGGTTTCCTGACACAGCATGTCAAAGGGCCGACAAGAGGGGAGGCCACACTGGATCTGGTACTTGGTAATGAACCAGGCCAGGTGTTTGATTTGATGGTAGGTGAGCACTTTGGAGAAAGTGACCATAATTCGGTTACGTTTAGTTTAGCGATGGAAAGGGATAGGAACATGCCACTGGGCAAGAGTTATAGATGGGGGAAAGGCAATTATAATGCGATTAGGCAAGACTTAGGAGGGATTGAATGGGGTAGCAAAATGCAGGGGATGGGGACAATCGAAATGTGGAGCTGGTTTAAGGAACAGATATTGCGTGTCCTTGATAGGTATGTCCCTGTCAGTCAGGGAGGAATTGATAAGGTAAGGGAACCTTGGTTTACAAAAGAAATTGTATCTCTTGTTAAGCGGAAAAGGGAGGCTTATGTGACATTGAGACGAGATGGTTCAGATGAGGTGATGGAGAGTTACAGATTAGCTAGGAAGGATTTAAAGAGAGAGTTAAGAAGAGCAAGGAGGGGACATAAGCAGTCATGAGCAGGTAGAATTAAGGAGAACCCTAAAGCTTTCTATAGGTATGTGGGGAATAAAAGGATGACTAGGGTAAGAAGAGGGCCAGTCAAAGACAGAAGTGGGAAGTTGTGTGTGGACCCTGTGGAGATCGGAGAGGTGCTAAACAAATATTTCTCATCTGTTTTCACTCAGGAAAAGGAGAATATTGTAGAGGAGAGGACTGAGATACGGGCTATTATACTTGAAAGGATTGAGATTAGTAAGGAGGAGGTGTTATCAATCCTAGAAGGTGTGAAGGTAGATAAATCCCCTGGGCCGGATGAGATTTTTCTGAGGATTCTCTGGGAAGCTAGGGAGGAGATGGCAGAGCCTTTGGCCTTGATCTTTGAGTCGTCATTGTCTACAGGTTTAGTGCCAGAGGACTGGAGGATTGCAAATGTGCCCTTGTTCAAGAAGGGCAGTAGAGATGACCCAGGTAATTATAGACCAGTGAGCCTTACATCTGTTGTAGGAAAAGTTTTGGAAAGGATGATAAGAGATAGGGTTTATAATCATCTAGCAAGCAACAATTTGATTGGAGATAGTCAACATGGATTCGTCAAGGGCAGGTCGTGTCTCACAAACCTCATTGAGTTTTTTGAGAAGGTGACCAAGCATGTGGAGGAGGGTAGGGCAGTTGACGTGGTGTACATGGACTTCAGTAAAGCCTTTGATAAGGTTCCACATGGTAGACTATTGGAGAAAATGCGGAGGCATGGGATTGAGGGAGATTTAGCAGTTTGGATTAGAAACTGGCTTTCTGAAAGAAGCCAAAGAGTGGTGGTTGATGGAAAATATTCAACCTGGAGTCCGGTTACTAGTGGTGTGCCACAAGGATCTGTTTTGGGACCGCTGCTGTTTGTCATTTTTATAAATGACTTGGACGCAGACATAGGTGGATGGGTTAGTAAGTTTGCAGATGACACTAAAGTCGGTGGAGTGGTGGACAGTGTGGAAGAATGTTGCAGGTTGCAGGGAGGCTTGGATAAACTACAGAACTGGGCTGAAACGTGGCAAATGGAGTTCAATGCAGATAAATATGAGGTGATGCACATTGGAAAGAATAATAAGAAGGCAGAATACTGGGTCAATGGAAAGATTCTTGGTAGTGTGGATGTGCAGAGGGATCTTGGTGTCCAGGTACATAGATCCCTGAAAGTTGCCACCCACGTTGATATTGCTGTTAAGAAGGCATACGGTGTGTTAGGTTTCATTGGTAGAGGGATTGAGTTCCGGAGCCGTGATGTCATGCTGCAACTGTACAAAACGCTAGTGCGGCCTCACTTGGAATATTGTGTACAGTTCTGGTCGCCCCATTACAGGAAGGATGTGGAAGCATTGGAAAAGGTGCAGAGGAGATTTACCAGGATGTTGCCTGGTCTGGAGCGAAGGTCTTATGAGGAAAGACTGAGGGACTTGGGTCTGTTCTCATTGGAGAGAAGAAGGCTAAGAGGGGATTTAATAGAGACCTACAAAATGATCAGAGGATTAGATAGGGTGGACAGTGAGAGTCTTTTTCCTAGGATGATGATGTCAGCTAGTACGAGGGGGCATAGCTGCAAATTGAGGGGTGATGCATTTAAGACAGATGTTAGAGGCAGGTTCTTTACTCAGAGTGGTAAGGGCGTGGAATGCCCTGCCTGCCAATGTAGTTAACTCAGCCACATTAGGGGCATTTAAACAGTCCTTGGATAAGCATATGGATGATGATGGGATAGTGTAGGGGGATGGGCTTAGATTAGTTCACAGGTCGGCGCAACATCGAGGGCCAAAGGGCCTGTTCTGCGCTGTATTGTTCTATGTTCTATGTTCTATCTACACCTTCACCTACTACTGCTGGAACCAATCGCTACGTAAACAGTGTCTACATTCTGTGCTTGTTACTTGCTTTCAAGACGTGCAGTAATCCTTTTAGTGATCTTTTGGTTTTAAAACATTTATTTTCCCATTTCACTCCATAGTAAAAAATGCAGAAAAATAAAAAGATATGATCTTTACACTATCTTTAGCCACGTTAGAGTCATAGAGCTGTACAGCATGGAAACAGACTCTTTGGTCCAACTCATCCATACTGACTAGATGTCCTAAATTCATCTAGGCCTGCTTGCCAGCATTTGGCCCATATCTCTCTGAACCCTTTCTATTCATATACCCATCCAGTTGCCTTAAAAATGTTGTAAATGTCCCAGCCTCCAACACTTCCTCTGGCAGCTCATTCCATACCCGCACCACCCTTTTTTATATCATTCCCCTCTCACCTTAAACCAATGCCATCTAGCTTTGGATTCCTCTGGGGGAGGAAAAAACCTTAGCCATTCATCTTATCCATGCCCCTCATGATTTTATAAACCTCTATATGGTCACCCCTTGACCTCTGATGCTCCAGGGAAAATAACCCCATCTAGTTATTAATGAAAGGGTGTACGTTTTGGGGGAGGAAGACTTTGACTGGTAGAGAGGATAAACTGGAAAGTTAGGTGTTTTCTCCTTTAGCCAGCACTTGGAGGTTCCTCTACTTCACTGTTGCTGGGTCATAATCCTGGAACTCTGTCTTTGCAGCGCTGTGGGTGTACCTACACCACATGGATAGCGGCATTTCAAGAAGGCACTTCAATACCTTTACAAGGGCAATTCGGAATGAGCAATAAACGCAGGCCCAGACAGTGACACCCAGTTCCTGTGAAATAGATAGAAATAGGTGCTCTAGGTAGACAATATATTGTTTTCAATGAAGACAATATGTCACTGGGAAACAGATGTGAGCATCTGATGAATACTGCATCTCATGCAGTAGCAACAGTTCAACAATTCATATTTTTAACTTGTAACCAGGTGTGTGAGATCATCGAAAGAAGAATCTGAATAACTATGCTGAAAATTATAACTTTCATTAGCAACTCTGGATACTTGCATGAATCCTTAATAAGAGACATGATCTTCTGTGAAATGTAAGAGTCACACTTGAATGAGAGAAGCATAAAAAAAATTAAGATTGATCAAAATGACGACAAAGGTAACACTAAATGTGAGGAGATATTCATTCTGACTGCTTATTTGACTTTAACCGAGAACTGAAGGATAATGGCAAGACAATGCGACAGAAGTTAAAATTATAGTCTAATAAGGTAGTAGTGCAGCTGTCAGTTCCTCTGGAACAGTACACAGGAAGAAGGTTCAGGTTTCAGAACCATGGACAGTAACGCAGGAAGATGGTGAGGTTTACGTGTACGGCAGGGAGCAACCCAGTGTAAGAAGTGGAGCAACTGAAGTACAATAATATTCTCCGTAACATGAGAGGCATTGCCACGAGAAGAACTAAATAAATCAGGCACACTGAATGGAGCCATATGTCTTTAAATGAGCATGGCAGCCTAAAGGGCAAAAATATCAGCTCACTCTAATTTGGAAGGGGAAACAATGACTTGCAAGGCCAGCTCAAAAATGAATATGAGCAACAAATTAAGCTGAAGATAAACAGAAGCAGGAATCAAGCCATGACCCCTGGGAATTGAGGCTGCTCATCAACAATAAATAAAGGTGTCAACCTAGGCTATGTGGCTACCCTTTTGCCTCTGAGTCAGAAGGTTGTCAATTTAAATCCCATTTCAGAGGCCTAAGTACAGAATGTAAGCTGGCAGTACTGTACCGAGATTACTGAGTGAGTACTGCATAATTGGAGGTATCATCTTTTGCAAGAGACATTGGTCAAAAGTCTCATTGACTCTCTCAAGCAGCTGTAAAACATTTCCACATCTCTTTCACAGAAGAGGCTGAATGACCCCTAAAGCCTTGGTAAACATTTATTCCTTGAATGAGATTTTTGTATCAGTTCACCTGGTCAATCCTCTTGGCCGGATTTTCTGAGGAGCAGCAATTACAGATGGGTCGCCACTCTGCTTCTACTTCTTCCCATTAAGACAGAACTGTGAATTTCTGGTAGGAGATTCTGATCATGGATTCCTTCAGAAATGTGGATTTACCTGAAATCCAGCTGTGTCATCATATGTAGGATTTTCAGGGATGGCGAAGCAGATGCTCACTTTCATGGCAGTCGTTACGGTATTCTCTGATTTAAATGCCCAGCATATCGCCAGACATTTTGATAGCCCCTGTGAAAGGGTAAGTGCGTGTAAGGTAAGTAGGGTGTGAGGTGGGTAGAGTGGAAGTGTGTCAGGTGTATATAGGTGCCAGGTAAATTATAGAGTGTTTAGGGAAGGTTAGTAAGGACAGGGGTTTTGGATCTATCTAAGCGAAGAGGTGGATGTGTGTGTCCACAAGCAGGAGAGGATCCTTGGGGAAGGGTGGGTGTCAGGTCCTGAGACTGAGGAGTGGTCTCAGATCCCAGGGTGGATGGGGTTCCTGGGGTGAAAGGAGTGTGTCAGATCCAGCAATGCAGAAAAGGGAGATATTGGGTTTTGTTGGAGAAGAGGGTCCCAGGGAGAGAGGGAGAGTATCAGACCCAGCAGCAGGGAACAGGGGTGGGTTTCAGGTTCTGTGGGTAGCGGGGCTCCTGGGGAGATAGAGTGGTGTCACATCCAGTGACAAAGAAGGAAGCAGCCTCAGGTCCTGGCAGGAAAGGAGGAAGGTGTCAGGGGAGGCAGAGAATGGGAGGGTCTCTCTGTGGGGGGAGGGTGCCCCAGGGAGAGAAGGTGGTGTCAAATACAACAGAAGTGAAGGAAGGGTCTCAGATTCAATCAGTTCCAGGGGTCCCAAGATATGGAAAGGAGGGTCAGTCCCAGGGGACAGGAGGGTGTCAGATCCAATGGCAGTGAAGAGGGGGGGATGTTCTCAGGCTCTCCTAGAAGAGGGTTCCAGGGTGGAGAGGGGCTTATTGGATCTGGTGGCAGGGAAGGGAGTTGTGGTTTGAGGTTTTGTGGGGAGAGTGGCTGGTGTAAAGCCCAGCAGAGGGGTAGAGAGTATTGTCACATCTCATGGGGAAGGGTGGTTGTTGGGTCAGGGTCCATGGAGCATAAGGAGTCTGAGGCAGATGCAGTTAGACGTTCCGTCTAATAGTTACCCAGGAGTTAGATTAGGTTTTGAATTGCCCAATTCTTTTTCTGGGGAAAATACTTACTTAACTGCAACAGAACCCTCTGAATTCTCCAATTTAAGTGGATACAGGCTAATTGTACATCAGAATTGTTAACTTCCTAGACAGTTTCCCTGGAGTTGGTTAGCTTGAGATTTTCAGAGCCCTGACACACAACTCGGATCTATTCAGCAGAAGTGACTACCAGCCAAAGTTATTTCTGGGAGCATAATACTTAAAAACTTCTATCAGATTTCTTAGAATATAACAGTGACTGTACACTCTGAAAAGTGCTTCGTTGGCTGTGAAATACTTTGGGACTGCCTGTGATTATGACTGATGCTATAAAATCCAAGTTCTCTTTCTTTTTAAAACCTTGAAACTTGAAACTTTGCGTCAGTGTTCTCTGTTGGTGGATATTTGGGCAGAGCTACAGTAAGAAATCAAAGCCAGAACTACTATTGAGGAAGTATTGTTAGACTTTAAAGACAAGACACAATGTAAGAAAGAAACAAAATAGTATAAGATGAGTTCCTATAGCATCAATTGCAATCAAACAGTGCCATCTGCTTCAAGAAAAATAAACTTGCGTGATTATCACTGCACTGTGTCATGTGTCAGTCACTGAGGCAGCTGGTAGTAAAACTAAGTTGCAAATAAAATGCTCCTGTTTAGTAATGCAATCTTTGACTTGCTCGTGATAAGTGTTGATACAAAGTATGCCGTGTTAGCTGAGAACAGGCTGACAACTCCCAACCTGTGATAAGAGGTTATGAATTAAGAATACCACAAACTGCTTCTTTGAATTGTGATGAGTTTCCTTTGTGTTGTAGAAACAATAGTAACAATTTCCATTTATATGACATCTTTAGCATAAAGAGTTGGCAAATTCCTAGGTAGTTTACAAACAGTTACCCTGAAAACAGAGACTGTGGCAGGAGGTGAATGGTTCAAAGCATGAATTAAGGCCGTGTTAAAATGATGGGTTTGGAGGAGGTTGGGGATAGTGATGCAAATGGTTAAGGAGTGGGCTTCAAAGAGTATGATCAAGGGGACTAAATGAGCTGACATCAGGTGAAGGGAATGGATGTAGCAAAGAATCAGGAACAAGAGGAACAGAGCATTGGGGGTGAAATATAGGGATAGGGTAGGAGAAAACTTTGAGTCATTTCTGGTTGAAAATTAAAATTTTGACCTAAATATTGAGTTGCTAAAAGCCAGTTTAGATGAGAGGGCAAGAGTGTTGAATGATCAGGACCTGGTGTGAAACAGAATACATGTGGCAGAAGTTTAGGCATTAGGACGTTTATGAAGGATGACAGCCTCAAAACTAATGTCTACAGTTGACAAAGAGATTTGTTGGTGGAAAGTCTGAGGCAAGTACAGAGGTAGAAATGGAGTTTAAAACTTATCTGAGTTTTGTAGGCTATTCTGTTTGAGAATAAGCAAGAAGGCCGAAGATGAAATGGAAGTAGAGTTTGTGATGGGGGTGTTGCTAACCATTTTAGCCTTTGTGATATTGAACTTGAAACAGAAGAAGGATACAGAGAGGTGGCAGAGAGGCCAAGCTGTACGACAGCATATGTGTGGAAGCTGACACTTTCTTGACCGATATTGTCATCAAATAGCAATCTTAAGAGAAGAGATGAATCCAGCTATTAATCCGTGGGGGGACCTTGAGAGTAAACGTGCAGGGAGGGGAAGCCAATACTGTTGATGGATTCATTCCATTCAGAGAGGTCAGAATGGAACTGTAAGAGGGCAGTCTCACTGGGCTGCATGATGAAGAGACACCTTGAGTGAGGATGGTGTACTCAGCTTTATTGAATGCTCGTAAGCTTGAAGAAATGGAGAGATAATGGAATCCTTATCAAAGCACCAGAAGTTGTCATTTGTTATTTTTACCTGTTTGTGTTTTAATGCTGTGAGAGGAGCAGAAGCAGGATTCAAATAAACTGAGTGACAACAGCTTTAAACGGCAGGTTCATGTTGATTTCGGTTCACTGAATAACAGAAGTACATTGTGCAGTGAAGCCATTTAACATATTTGACCTGTGCTAGTTCCACTTCTTTAACTTGAGCTGTTTTGTTTAATCCCATGAGGGTTGGAGTTTTATAACTGTTCTGACCATTCATCTTTGACCTCCTTATTCATGTCAGTAGTGTTAGGAATAACACTGAATGTTGGTATTGTAAATCTTGTTACAGTGCTTCAGTGCGGGATGAAGAACCACATGGAGGAAGCAATAACCCATGAAAACAAGAATCCTTCCGCCCTTTTCTCCAAATTTATGATTCTGCCGTACAGGAACAAACTGCTGAGGCCTGTACTGGAGTTTCCCGTCTCTATCCTCCTTAGCATTTCTCACTCTGTCTTCTTTATTTCTTATAGGGTGGTGATAGAGATGATGAAATCTCAGATGGGGAGCAAATTAATCCTCTCCAGTTGGAATTTGTGGATGATCCGAACTTCAAGGTCAAAGTCAATTATTCTTACATGGCAGTGCAGATCCCAACAGATATCTACAAGGGCTGTGAGTATTATACAGAATTACACATTATGCATAACAGAACAAAAAGCCATTTGGCCCTACAAAGCACTGACGGTGTTCATATGCCACATAAATCAACTCTTACAACTCAGTCTATCAAAGTACTACTTTTTGGTTTATTGCCTATATTTTGTCCCAAATCAACTTTGGGCCTTGTACAGTATTCCAAAATGCATTCTGAACCTCGTAATGACATTGTTGGTCATAAAAAATACTTCAGAAGCTTGTACAACTCAAAGCACCTTCTGGCTAGAGAAATAGTTTAAGAGATTTTACATTTCTGGGGCATTGGGACCAATTCCAGGGAAGGCAAGGCCTGTACAAGGTAGATGATTAAACACCTCAGCAGAACTAGGATTAATATCCTTGCAGTAAGAGGTGTCAGGCAGTTTTAGATGTCTTTTGGCCATACAGAGATAAATGTTATGTCTAAAGAGGTGTAATTTTGAAGGGAAACAAGTATTTGTACCCTCAGTTCTTTGCCTTAACATATTCTCACATCTGCATCAAGGACATATGGGGTTTACTGAAAAAGATGCAACATCTCTTGGCGAGGGATCAACATGACATTAAGGAGTCAGTAAGGATGTGCCAGTCACCCCAGAACCATCAAGCTTGGCAACATGAAGAGCCTTTACACCCTCACAAGATTCTATTAGTCGCTTGGTCCGAAGCCGCAACTGATTTATTCACTGTACGTGGCAATGATTAGTCACTAGTCACTCATTACTTCTCCAAACTTCTACTGTCAGACAATTAAAAGACACTTCAAGCACATGTAATGTTCAATCCATTCAGCATACCTGAAGAGATTGTATCTGACAGTGGGCCACAGTATACCAGCAGACCTTCAAGGTGCCTGCATGCCAAACGGGGCATAAACTACGTTATCTCATTATCCCAGGTCCAACAATCTCATTGAGCAATGAATTTCATTGTTAAATCACTTATTATAAAGAGCAGGGTGACAAAATGGTTTTATGCTGGACTCAATGTTAGAAGTGCTATATTGCAAGGAAGACAATTAAACTAACCAGTTCTATAAGGACTCAGCGAGAAGTTAAGAGCAATTGAAGATCTTTATGCTACTCGAACACAGGAAGAACTTGTTCTAGGTATTACCATCTGGGAGGGTCTGGCAGGTATACATGAGACCAAATGGAGCTAGGGAACAGGAGACTTATTATAGAGTCAGAGAGTCATACAACACGGAAACAGACCCTTCAGTCCAACCAGTCCATTTCGAGCATAATCCCAAACTAAACTAGTTCCACCTGCCTGCTCCTGGCCCATATCCCTCCAAACTTTTCCCGTTCACGTACTTATCTAAATGCCTTTTACATGTTGTAATTGTACCCACATCAACCACTTCCTCAGGAAGTTCATTCCACACATGAACCACCCTCAATGTAAAGATTTGCTCCTCATGTCTTTTTAAGTCTCTCTCCTCTTACCTTAAAAATGTACCCCCTAGTCTTGAAATCCCCCATCCTTGGAAAAAGACAACTACTATTAACTCTATCTATACCCCTCATTACTCTATAAACTTTTATAAGGTCACCTCTCATCCTTAGCTTCACTGCCTTTCCAGTCTTTCCTTATAACTCAAACCTTCCATACCTGGCGACATCTTGGTAAATTTCTTCAGAACCATTTCCAGCTCAATAATATCCTTGCTATAACTGGGCAACCAGAACTGGACACAGTATTCCAGAAGAGGCCTCACCAGTGTCCTGTACAAGCTCAACGTGACTTCTTAACTCCTTTACTCAAAGGACAGAGCAATGAAGGGAAGCATGCTAAATGCCTTTTTAACCACCCGGTCTATATGTGATGCAAACTTTAAAGAATTATGCACCTGCACCCCCAGGTCCCTCTGTTCTACAACTCTACCTAAGGCCCCACCATTAATTGTAGAAGCCTTGTTTGTTGTACCAAATTGCAATACCTCGCATTTATCCAGATTGAGCTCCTTCTGCCGTTTTTCAGCCCATTGATCCATTTGATCAAGATCCCTTTGTAATCTTAGGAAGCCTTCTTCACTGTCTACTATGCCACCAATTTTGCTGTCATCTGCAAATGTACTAACTGTGCCTTCTGTATTCTCATCCAAATCATTTATATAAATGACAAACTAAAAAGGACCCAGAACTGATCCCTATAGACAGTCCTCCAGTCCGAAAAGCCACCCTCCACCCACCACTCTCTGTCTCCTGCCATTAAGCCAATTATATATCCAATTGACGAGCTCACCCAGAATCCTTTGTGACCTAACTTTACTAATTAGCCTATCATGGGAACCTTAGCGAAGGCTTGACTAAAATGTCAACAGCATCCACTGTTCTGCCCTCCTCAATCTTTTTAGTAATTCCGTCAAAAACTCAATCAAGTTTATGAGACACAATTTTTCTCGCACAAAACCATCTGACTATCCCTAATCAATTTTTGTCTCTCTAAATGTCCATAAATCCTGTATTTTATAATAACCTTCAACAATTTACACACAACTGAAGTCAGACTCACAGGTCAAAAGTTCCCCGGTTTCTCCTTACAACCTTCCTTAAACAAAGGTACATTAGCTCTCCAGTCATTGGGCACCTCATCTGTAGTTATAGATGATGCAAATATTTCTGTGAGGGGTCTCGCAATTGCCTCCCTTATTTCCTACAACGTTCTGGGATACGTTTGATCAGGTCCTGGGGATCTATCCACCTTTATCTTCTCTAAGACCCCCCGAACTTCCTCCTCTGTCATCTCAACTGTTTTAAAACGTCAAAATTTGTTTCTCTGCATTCTCTAGACTCCATTTCTTTCTCCATGGTAAAAAAACTGACATGAAATATTCATTTAGTACCTCTCCCATTTCCTGGGATTGAACACAAAGATGACCTCCTTGATCTTTAAGGTGCCCTACCCTCTCTCTAATTACTTGCTGTTGATGTATTTGTAGAATCTCTTTGGATTATCCTTAACTATATCTGCCAATGCTGTCTCAAATCCCTTCTTTGCCTTCCTGATTTCTTTCTTAAGAACGTCCCTACACTCTTTATATTGATTATGAGATTCGATTGAACCAAGTTGCCTATATCTAAAATAAGATTCTCTATTATTCTTGACTAGAACCTCAATATCTTTATTCATCCATTGTTCCTTAATTTTACCAGCCTTACCCTTCATTCTAACAGGAACATAATGCCTCTGAACCCTCGTCATCAGACTTTTGAAAGCCTCCCACTTGTGAGACATCCTTTTACCTGTTAACAATCTATTCTAAGCAACTTTTGAAAGTTCTTGTCTCATGCCATTAAAATTTGCTTAACTCCAATTAAAAACTTTAATTTTTATGGGAGGCTTATCCTTTTCCATAAGCATTTTCAAACTAATGGAATTATGATCGCTAGACCCAAAGTGTTCTGCCACTTTTACTTCAGTCACTTGCCCTACTTATCGTGCAAAGAAGGTCTAGTTTTGCTCCTTCTCTGTGGGGAGCATCCATATATTGATAAAGAAAATTTTCTAGAACACATTCGACAAATTCTTCACCACCCAAACCTTTAACACTGTGGTAACCCCAGTCCATGTTTGGAAAATTAAACTCCCCCATTATGACAACCCTCTTATGTATCTGAGATCTTACTACATATTTGTTTCCTAATTTCCCACTTACTGTTGGGGGGCCTATAGCACAATCCCATCAAGGTGATCTTTCCTTCCTTATTTCTAATTTCTACCCATGTATTTTCACTGGACTTTTTTTTAGAAGCATCTTCTCTTGTTACAGCAGTAATGTATTCCTTAATCAAAAACACCAGCCCCCTCCTCCTTTCTTGCCTGTTTTCCTATTATTCTTTTAGCACCTAAAGCCCAGAACGTTGAGCTGCTAGTCTTGTCCATCTCTCAGCCAAGTTTCAGTAATAGTCATGATGTCCCAATCCCATGTTCTTAAACATGCCTTGAGTTCATCCGCCTTACCTGTAAGACCCCTTGAATTGAAATAAGTGCAGTTTAGTTCTTCAGAGTTACGACATACTCTGACTCTCTCGTGTTTCTTTTATAAACTGACATGCTCTCTCCAGATTCAGAACTTTCCTCGTCAATCTTTCTATTTATACTACTACTTAGAATTCCTCTACACCCCCTGTCTATCCATATAAAGTCTCCCTTAATGGAACAAGTATATCTCCCTGCTTAGATGTTGGTCCTTTTCCAGCTCAGGTTAGATCCATCCTTTTGAACAGGTCTTTTCCATCCCAAAAGATATTCCAGTTGTCCAAAAACCTGAATACCTGAACAACAGACCAGCTCTTCAGCCATTGATTTATCTCCTTTATCCTTTTGTTCCATCCCTCATTTGGGTTTGGCAATGGGAGTAAACCAGAAATTTCCACTTTCAAGGCTCTATTTTTAATCTTTTACCTAACCTTTTAAATTCGCACTGTACTGCTTTAATCTTTTCTTTAAAAATGTCACTCCTACCAAGGTGTACAATAATTTCGGGTTTCTCAATCTCACTTTTAACAATGTGCTTGGAACGTTTAGAGACTTCCTTAATCCTAGCACCAGGAAAGCAACAAACTATCCTAAATTTATGCTCTCTGCCACAGAATCTCCTTTTTATGCCCCTGATAGGAGGGTCCCCGATAGCAATAATTCTCTTAAATTTTGTCAAACGCTGCCTGACATAAGAATCATTCCAAGTGTCCAGTAACTAACTGGCCCTTCCATTTTCCTTAGAGGGACTATCCCTTTAAATGGTTTTGAAAACTGAAAAGCTATTTGATAGAGGAATAGCCACAGGACACTTTTGAACTACCTCCTTACCTTTCGTGACAGTCACCCATCTATCTGACAGATCCTGCTGCGTAATAACTTTTCTAAATCTGCTAGCCATTTCACTCTGTGTTTCATATATGCCCTTAACAATATAAGCCTAAGAAATTTTTTAATAACACCTAATATATAAACTAAACTACCTCTCATTACCTACAGAAAATAATGTTAAAATAGAAAGAACTTTCAAAAAATCAAGCATATAAATCTTTTAAAAAATCAACCACTTAACTGATTAAGTGAATAAAAAACAACTCCTCTTCAATAAATTCCTCGAAGGAGAGAAGATCTTCAGAGCCAACCACATGTTGGATTCCCCGAAACAAAAACACAACTCCCTTATTTTAAAAGAAACTGTTTGGCTTTTGAAGAAAAGACTTTTGCAAAGTAAAAAACAGTCTATTTAAAATGCATATAGTTTCTTTTAACTTCCAAGTTTAGAATAAGACTCAGCTGTTCACTGAAGGCCTCCGAAAAGCTCGTTTGAAAAAAAGACTGTATTGGAAAAAATGTCACGAGCAATTCCTGCAATGTGAAATCAAAAGCTCCCTTTAACATGTATAGTTTTTTTTAGCTTGTAAGTTTAGAATAAAAACAACTTCAGCGGTCCACTATAGACCCTGAAAAGCTTGTTTAAAAGAAGTTCATTTGAAAAAAAAGTCATAATTTATTTTTTGTTTGGTTTTTTTGAGTCTTTTTGAAAGTTAATTGAACAAAATGAATAAAAATCTTATATTAGTGAAATATATAATAACTATAAAATGCAATAAAACTATGATAAATCTTGAACTAAGCCTGCACTCCCACGTGCAGGTGCAAGATCCACACTGCTTCTCCACTCCGGTATACCTGTGTGGGAACTGGGTACATATTTTTCCATCTTGTATACATGCATGTATGTGTATACGTGTGTACACAAGTAATAGTGTTGTTGGAGTTTGTTTGCATGAATTGGAATAAAACTCTGATTAGAAAAGTAGATGCATGAACTCTGTGTGAATAATCTTGAATCTCGGCTGTTTAATAATCGTAGCAGAGGTTGGTTAGCTGTCAGTCAAATATTGAAAACTAACCATTATTCTAGCCAAAGAGTGACTTAGAGAAAACGTCTGAGAAATGGCTGGATCAAAATCTAAAGCTTCAGGGCATGATCATCTAGGGATAAAAGGTACTGCAGATGCTGGAGAATCCGAGATAATAAGCATGGGGCTGGATGAACACAGCAGGTCAAGCAGCATCATAGGAGCAGGAAAACTTGACGTTTC
>JAHRHZ010000147.1:732096-743088 GCA_024137785.1 Ginglymostoma cirratum | reverse complement strand
GAAACGTCAAGTTTTCCTGCTCCTATGATGCTGCTTGACCTGCTGTGTTCATCCAGCCCCATGCTTATTATCAGGGCATGATCATCTATCCCTGTTTTCTAAATGTGAGTTGTTATGAGCAGCCGAAGACTGAAGTCAGCATGTGCACCTATGTTAATTCTTTACTAAAGTGCAAACAACATATGACCTTGGCTTTCTTACTGCAATACAAAAGCAGGATGAGAAGCAAGGTTTCTTAGTATTGGAAATTGATGATACGGACACAGAAAACGATTTGAACAAGTTATTAACTAACTTTGACAGATGCAATTTATCAAAAAGATGATTTACTAACTTCTTATGAAATACGGTCAGAAAAATGTGGAGATAATTCTAAAGAACAGTAAATAATGGAATTCAATAAATTGTGTGCAAGTCTTCAGAAATTCTATTTGGAAATTCCCACATCTGTTCTGGCATATAGCTTATTGGATTGTGCCAAAGTACCAAATTTAGATAGAAATCTGTTTTTGACAAGAGTTAATACTGCAGATAAATACACACTGCGAGAACAAATGTTGGAAGCACTAAAAAAATTCCTTGGAAAGCATTTCGTTTCAGCAGCGATTGCAATGCAAATGGAGCAATTGGTTGTATGACAGAAAATGGAGGACACAAAGTTAACAGCCTGGCGAGCTGTCTAGGTACTGGATGTAGGCAACTGTACAAAAGAAGAATTTTAATTAAATAAGAAAGGCAATGTTTTTGATAATTTTGAGAGTGAAAGGAATATAGGGTTTACAGTAGCAGAAAGAATCCCAGAAGTGACAGGGAGTAATGAATTGATATTTCAGCAGTGATTAAAAGTACCATTACATCACAAGTTGTTTGAAACAGAATATTGAAGAATTTTAATTGCATTCAGAAATTTAATGAGATTTGATGACCCATCATATCATTAACATGTGAGGGGAGTTGCTGAGAAATCTGTGGAATTTTTCTTGATTGCAGTTGCTATTTTAATGTGCGCTGTGAGTTGTTTCATCACAGCATATTTTTCATGTTTGCCACACGTTAGTACTCTGTATAAGAAATATGTTGTACATGTATTGAAAATTGTTTTATTATTCTAGCTTGTATTGTAACATTCGTTGTTGTTTGTTCAAAACTATGGAATTGTGTGGCTTTATAATCTTACTAAATCCCCTGGATCTTGCCTTCTGTCTATTGTAGAAATAAGAAAACTTACTGGTTCCTAACGTGATTATAACAAAGTCAGCAAGCAGGACTGGGATCGTGACATAATTTGATGATCTCCATTCGGCATCATTGTACTTTACACTGTGTCTTCATTTGTGGATCATTAACTGTTTCTTCCTGAAGAAGGTTGCATTGATGTTGACCAAAATTAATCAATGAACTCCACTTTGATGTCTATACTGTCTACATGCAAGTCTAATGGAACTTCTACATTCTTGTTCAGATTTGCTGAGTAACCATTTTGGTACCTAGCTTGTAGCAGTGCTTTTTCTAGAAGTCATTGTAGTCTACACAGTGCACTTGTCAGGGGTTTGCTCCAAGCCATTTCCAATGGTTTGTGATTGGTTTCCAAGGTGAATTGTTTGCTGAACAGTGTGATACTGAATTCCAGAGCACGTGTTTCACACTGTATGTTGGAATCATTGGATTGCACTAGAAATAGTTTTTTGGATCCAAATACAATTAATTTGTCGTCTTGTATTGTGCATGCACCTAGTACTTTCTGAGATGCATCAACACCCAGAATTGTAGTCTTCTTTGCGTCGTAGTACTATTGTATACAAGTTTCTGACAGTGCTTGTTTGAATGATTTGGTCATGTATTGATGGTCCTACTGCCACACGTATGGGATAATAAACAAAGAACTACAGATGATAGAAATCTGAAACAATACAGAAATTTTTGGGGAAGTGCAACAGGTCTGACAGCATATGTGGTGAGAAAACAGAGTTAGTATTTCAAGTCCAGTGACTCTTCATTAGATAGAATGACTTTTGTTAAGATCTCTATTCATGATAATGCCTTCACAGGCATACTCTTTGGCAAGTATGGTGCTAGAAAGTTACGAAATCTAAATATCTCTGCAGGTCCTCCATGTCACTGGGAGTAGGCATTTGTCATACATCTCGCCCTGCTAAGAATGGATCCTATACCTCAATAAATCAAACCTAAATAGTTGATCTGACATATGTTCACCTGGTACACTTGCCCTCAGTCAAATCTCCTTAATGACAATCTGCCACTTTAAGTGAGTGTAGATTGTGCTTATGCTCTTCTTTGGTTTTTGCCTGTCACTGCATTACCATTAGCAATATGCACACAACCAAAAACACTTCCTGGCACATCCCCTGCTGTTTCTTTTGCCTCCTGTTGTAGCCTCTAGTTGCAACTTTGGAGCCTGCCGTCTCTTTGCATTACATAACTTGTAAAAATCTTAGAAAGCAGGACAGCTCCGGAATGGCAGTGACAGGCCACACTTTCAACATGGCTTGCCTTCTTGTTGCATTCTAGTTATTGTGCCAATTTGAGTAGCCGCACCGTTCACAGATTCACCGTTCACAGATTCACCGTTCACAGATTCACAGTTCACAGATAGTATTGTCTGGCTGCTATTCCTTCATATTCTTTGCCATCTCTTAAAATATATATATGTGTGACTTTTTTTTTCTCAGAAAGGCCCTTTCACAAAGATTCAAAGGGTGTTGAAGCTATAACCACTCCATTATCCATTTAGACAACTTGGCCTCTGAGACATCACAGTCCTTGCCATTGTCACAGCACCTACTGACAAAATTACTATTGATTACTGTGACTATGTCTGTAAGACATCCCCTCTAATTGGTGAATTCTAAAGTTGTGTTTTATGATTTCCCACTGATTAGCCGCGTCTCTCTGGACCTCTTCTGACACCTCTGTTGACACTACCTTGCAACCCATATTTCCAAGTCGCTACCTTTGTTTTACTCCTTACTTATCCAGTTCTTGAATAATCAAATCTAAAAAGCATAGCTCTGTCCTTTGTTTAAAAAGCCTGAATTCACTTAGGACAACTGTGGCCTTCCAATTCATGCTGAGGAATTTGTTAGTCATCTTCCAGATGATTCCTGTGTTTTGTAAATGTTATTGATATTTAGGGAGCAAGGCTTCTCTGTATGTGGAGCTTCAGCATTGCAGGTGCTTTGCTCTTCATTTGATTTCCCTGTGCCGTTTTCAGCTGCATCTCAACTTATGTTTGTTTTGTATTCTCTTTTATTTTGCCTGAAAATGATACCTGAGTTGCCTTAAAGGCCCTGTAGCCTCGAGAACCCAATTCAGAATTGACTCACCACACCCATAGACAATTGTCCTTCTAGTTCATAAATAAAGTATTCACAGTTCAGCCTTCTTATATTGTTTCTTCTTTGTGTGAGTCATGGTATAAATGTACCTTCTACACTGCTTCAAATTTTGCATAAAGCTTTTTCCTGTGAATTTGAAGTTCAAATCGCTGCTTTTGTTTCTTTTCATGCGTTGTTTTCTTTAACACAGACCTACCATTCTTGTACTGGATTGGTAAATGGTGTGGGTTCCATTTACTTGAAAATCTCAGAAGTCAAACTGCTAACTTTCAGTTACAGAGCAACATATCCACATAATCTTAGTCTGCATATTGCTGCTTGGAACCCTTATGGCTGCTGTCCTTGTACTGTCATCCTGGTCCTTGGTGTACTCAGCCCTTAAAGCAGTAGCACAACCATGATGGCCTGAAGTGCTGTCTGCTGAGTGGATTGTGAAATCCAGTATCTTGTGAGACCTTGGACAAATGATAAGGATGATAAAGGAGATGGTACATAACTGTGTAAGCATGCAGTAACCCACATGCAGTATGTTGTGTCATTCATTCAAAATAGGTATTCTCTGTATTACACTATGTAATTCTTGTGCATGCATATATACACAACGCTTGTGTCGCTAGCACGTGCTCATACATAATCATATACAAACTTGTGAACGCACACTTTGCCACATGCTTTCTGCCACATGCTTTCTTTCACACACTCAGTCACTGACACAAAGGGACTGCCATGCACACACACTCTCGCTCTTAGGGTGTAAGACATGAGCATACTTCTGAACCCAGTAACCTGGGGTGGGGCTTTTGGAAGCTTGCCTTATTCAAATGACAATTTTGGACCACTGTGCTGAGGTCAGGGTCACAGGCCTGAAGTTGCATCAAGGCCCATGATTTCTGTCCTTGCTCCTGCTATCATCCAAGTGACCTCTTACCCATACACTTGACATACATACATGCATACACACTCCCTCTTTCTCACATTCACACACAGATACACACATTCTCATGTACATACAGAAACATATGCACTTTTATATGCATGCACACACCAGAATAGATTCAAGTGATCATTAGTTCTTTTCAGTAGTAGATGTTCAATACTTTTGTGAATTTAAATTTTTAACAAGGTCATCAGTGTGCAGAACACATCTCAAAGTCTTTGTACAGCCCACATGTGAAGGCACAGTTGATCCTGTTTTGTATAAACAACTTGTATTTTAAAATCCTGAGCAGTATGAAAACTGCACTGGATTGTGTTACTGTCTCTTGCATGTTGAAAACAGCAAGCTGTCTGTGCACCCTGCATTGAAGGATAGGCAGGCAGACCCAGGTTTCTAACACACTTAATCCCAGGACTGTGATTTGGAGCATGTAATGGACGTCAGGTATTCAGCTGACGTTAGCAAACTGCTGATTGATCATCCTCCTGATGCGGTAACTATATTGACGGATGAAGCCCTTTCAAATTAATTAACATTTAAATTACAAATGAAAGATTGGACTGCTGGAATTTACTGAGGGGCAAGAGTGCTAGATTTGTCATTTTCATTGTCATATCCCTCCAACCCTCACTTGCCAGCCACGCCACATGTTCCAAGTGACGGCAGATTCCACTTGCCTTGATTGCCACACATTCTGTGATAATTACTGCAATGAATCTTTGCAACAGCAGAGCCTGCCAGCCTGCCTTTAGTTATCTGTAAACTGACATGATATTGGCTCCTGGTATTCTATCTTTCCGAACAACTAATACAGCTGAGAGCATGGAGACAAGGATCCAACTAAAACTCTGCACACGTTTCCCACTCTGAGAATATACTACTGTCTGGGTGATGGGCAGTGATGTAACGTATTATGAGATGCTTGCTGAAGGACACTTGGAACTCCATTATCGCTTCTCTTCATACAAGTTAGCTCAAAGGACAGAATTCAGTGTACACTGTAAGCAGGCAGGAATTCAATATGTTGCCCACCATAAAGTGACAGACTGATACTGAGCCTAGTACACGGAGGGTCTGATACTGATCCGTTACACAGGGAGGGTCTGATACTGAGCCCATTACAACGGAGGTCTGATACTGAGCCCATTACACAGAGGGTCTGATACTGAGCCCATTACACCGGAGGGTCTGATACTGAGCCCATTTCGACGGCGGGTCTGATACTGAGCCCATTACACGGGGAGGGTCTGATACTGAGCTCATTACACGGGGAGGGTCTGATACTGAGTCCATTACAAGGAGGGCCTGATACTGAGCCCATTACACGGAGATAACAGGTACTGCAGATGCTGGAGAATCCGAGATAACAAGGTGTGGAGCTGGATGCACACAGCAGGCCAAGCAGCATCATAGGAGCAAGAAAGCTTGACGTTTCGGGCCTAGACCCTTCATCAGATACTGAGCCCATTACATGGGGAGGGTCTGATAGTGAGCCCATTGTATGGACGGTCTGATATTGAACCCATTACATTGGAGGGTCTAATTCTCAGTACATTACACATTGTGTCTGATACACAACACATTACACTGAGGGTCTGATACTGAGCCATTACACGGGGAGGGTCTGATACTGAGCCCATTGTATGGAGGGTCTGGTACTGAGCCCATTACACGAGGTGGGTCTGATACTGAGCCCGTTGTATGGACAGTCTGATATTGAAACCATTACACGGAGGGTCTCATTTTCAGCCCATTACACATTGTGTCTGATACACAACACATTACATGGAGGGTCTGATACCGAGTCCATTTCTTTGGGAGTGTAGTACTGAGCCCATTACACAAAGGGTCTGATACAGAGACAGACCACTACACAGCCCATTACACATAGGGTCTAATACAGAGCTAATTTTGTGCCATGAAAGTCTGGTACACAGGCTATTATGTGTGAAGAATCTGATACTCAGCCCATTACACAGCAAGAGTCTGACAGAATGAGTTCAGAACTTAAACAGTTATGCTAGGAGGAAGAAGGATTTTGCATGCACAACTTCTTTCAAACATTCCTCTCTTTCTATGAATTTTAACACCTGTGTCAATCATGCTTTTTGCAAGCAAACCTCGTTAAGTGTGGACTGATTGGTCATGTATCAGACTTCTTCTGTGCAATGGATTTTGTAATGGGCTGTGTATTGGACTCTCAGTGTGTAATGGTCTGCATAATGGACTCACTTGCTTGTGGGATACTCCAGCAAGACTTGGTCGTGATATCTACAACAATCATAATTGATATTCAGGATGAGGATTTCCAGCCAATTCTGCTCCTTTCTTAATAAAAAGATATTATTGAAAGTGACCATAGCCCCATAGGGCCATGGGCAGCACCCTCATTTGCGTAAGAAGGCAGGAGATATATTAAACCTGACAGTCACCACGCCTAAGGCAAGGTTGAGAAGTTAGGGCATTCATGGCGGCCTCAGCTAGTACATGAGTGACAACAAGGTGTAGAGCTGGATGAACACAGCAGGCCAAGCAGCATCAGAGGAGCAGGAAAGCTGATGTTTCGGGCCTAGATCCTTCTTCAGAAATGGGCCATTTCTGAAGAAGGGTCTAGGCCTGAAACGTCAGCTTTACTGCTCGTCTGATGCTGCTTGGCCTGCTGTGTTCCTCCAGCTCTACACCTTATTGTCTCATTCTCCAGCATCTGCAGTTCCTACTATCTCTAGTACATGAGTGAATTTGCACTGCTGTGTCACTCTGAATCACAAACAAACCATCCAGGTAACCAAGCTAACTGCTCCCAATAGATTGCCAATTAATTCATTGGCTGTGCATGCTCAATACAGCACTTGAAGACAGCCTGAGATTATCCGTAACCAGTGGGTTCAGTTAGGGTATGCTTGTAAGAGCTATCTGAGGCAAATTAGGTTATTCAGAGATACAGACATGAAACAGCTCTATTTATACATATAGTAGTTCCCTTTCAAAGGTTTCCCGCTTCAATATAGAGGATTGCATAGGATCTCCTTCGAGCCTTCTTCATCTGACCCTATCAGCATGTCATTCTAGCCCTTCTCCATTCTGTGTTTATCAAGCTTTTCCTTGAAGGTAACTTTGCTTTTTCTGTAATGGCTCTCTGACGTAGTCATGGCACATTGGCACCACTGTTTGGGTGCAAGTTGCTCCTGAATTCCCTTCGGACTCTTATCTTATACTGATGACTTGAAGCATTATGATGAATACTTAATTTGCAGGTCCCTTCTGAGAGAGCCTCTGCCTTCCTGGTTTCTTTCCAATTTAAATAAATTTGAATAAATGATTGGCATTTTGGACCCTGACACTGTCTTGTGTTCGCAATATTAAAACTGGACCTGAATTGCAGGAAATCAAGAGTGGAGAAAAAATGCGAGTTATCTGAATATATTCCGTGTAAGATTCTAATTATTTGAGGTGTGTTCTGGGGCTTTAATGAGCACAAGGCTGTATTAATCTGACAGGCACTCTGACAGCCACTTGGTGCTGATGTGCATCGCCTGTGCCTGAAGCAGAATCACGTCTCTCAGAGCTGATCAGGAGTGTAAAATATTCCAGCAGCTCTGAGTGATATCAGCAGAAAACTACTGAAGGTTGCTATCAGCATAAAGTTTGTAAGCTATTACATTTAATACAGCTTTATTTACTTCATTTACGACTAAACAGCCAAATTAAATGTTACAGAGATAGTAGAAACTGCAGATGCTGGAGAATCTGAGATCCAGCTCTACACCTTGTTATCTCAAATTAAATGTTATTTGTTTTTATTTACTATGTCATCTTTAATTAAAACTTAATTTGGTCAAGAGGACATGTGGCCTAGAAGTTGCAGGCTCCTTCCTTATATATAGAATTATGACTTAAACACCGTGATTATAAAAATGGAATCAAACAGCAATTTTTATGTTAACAACCCCATCGCAGACCACAGTGTCATTTGAAGTTGTCTGCATTATTACTTACAATGCCATGACTTGCTGTAATCAGGCCTGTTTGGTCTGGTGTCCAACTAGTCTAATGAGAAGAGACTCTTGTTTTTAACAAGATGTAGTGTATTGCATGTTATCAAGTAGTTACAAGTTATACTGGTGTAACAGACAGGGAGGAATCATCCCATCCCCTAAGCATCACAGGCGTTGGAGAGTTAGTTGGGAAAATTGAGCGAGGTCAGGTGAAATAGGATTCTTAATATTGAAAAAGTAAAGTCTAATTCTCCAAACAAGTTTTAAACAACAAGATGAGAATCTCACTAGTGGAAAGTGGAGTCGTAGGTAGCCAGGGTGGTGAAGAAAGCTTTTGGCATGTTTGCGTTTATTGGTCAGTGCATTGCGTGTAGGAGTTGGGATGTCATGTTGTGGCTGTACAGGACATTGGTTCGACCACTTTTGGAATACTGCATTCAGTTCTGGTCTCCCTGCAGTAGGAGAGGGTTGAGAAAACATCTACAAGAATATTGCCAAGGTTGGAGGGCTTGAATAGGGAGAGGCTGAATAGGCTGGGGCTATTTTCTCTGGAGCATTGGAAGCTGAGGGGTGACCTTATGGAGGTTTATAAAATCATGAGGGGAATGAAGAGAGTGAATACCCAGGGTCTTTTTCCCAACGTAGGGGAGTCCAAACTAGAGGCATAGGTTTAAGGTGAGAGGGGTAATATTTAACAGGAACCCAAGGGGCAGTTTTTTCATGCCGAGGGTGGTGCATGTATGGAATGAGCAGCCAGAGGAAGTGGTGGAGGCTGTTACAGTTATAACATTTAAAAGGCATCTGGATGGGTACATGAAGAGTTTAGAGGAATATGGGCCAAATGCTGGCAAATGGGATCAGATTAATTTAAGATATCTGGTCGCCACAGATGAGTTGAACTGAAGGGTCTGTTTCCGTGCTGTACAACTCTATAAATCCTTGACTCTAGTGTGAGAGGTCTATTTGCATGTTGTTGTTAACTAACCTCATTTCATTGACATGCAGTTTCCTTTTCTCCCACCCTCCAGATTGAAAATAGATGGCCACAATTCCTGACATGAAAGCCAGAGCAGTTACTCTGGCAACTCCAGCCTGCTGCTTGTTCCTCCAGGTCTCTATCTTGGACACTAATCTCCAACATCTCAGGGCACGCTCTGTGGACGGCGAATGTCCACAAAGCCCGCCATGGAGATTGGCATTGAACAAGTACTAGCCTCACCTCGTGGTACAACTTATAACATGGTTCTGCACTTTGGAGTGCATCAGCACCTATCATTGCTGCCAGGACACAATGCACACAGAGACAGGACTCATCTTATGGATTTAACCACATTACACCTTAGAGATAAAAGGTACTGCAGATGCTGGAGAATCCGAGATAACAAGCGTGGGGCTGGATGAACACAGCAGGTCAAGCAGCATCATAGGAGCAGGAAAACTTGACGTTTCGGGCCTAGACCCTTCATCAGAAATGGGGGAGGGGAAGAGGGTTCTGAAATAAATAGGGAGAGAGGGGGAGGCGGATAGAGGATGGATAGAGGAGAGGATAGATGGAGAGGAGGCAGACAAATCGAAGAGGCGGGGATGGAGCCAGTAAAGGTGAGTGTAGGTAGGGGGGTAGGGAGGAGATAGGTCAGTCCTCACTGGTGTGCAATCTTTTGTTGCTGTTTCACTGCATTAGCCGTGCTGTCCTTTCCCTTGAATTAACTGAAGGCTCATTTGGGTAGTCAGCATTTTAATCTGTCTACTTGGAACTTCATGCGCCCTGGCAGTCTTTACAGCTTGTGATATTATGAGCTTGTCATTTCCACTCAAATAGTTTGAACTTCAAGATGTGCGGACCCAAAATGAGCTGATCCATCAGACTTTTACCTATTCCTTGAATTTCCATCTTCTGGCTGAAGTTTTCAATCTTGTGTAGAAATTTTCAAAAGGAACACCTGATTCCTGTCTCAAATTCTGAAACTTGTAATAGTTTGACAATGACTTGAGGAGTATGCTGAATTTTTCAAATGTTTCGGCTGGGTTTTTTACTATTATGTACACTTATCTCTTAGCTTTTAAATAATTTTACCCTTTCTCTCCTACCGAAGGATGTAGCTGACCATGTCCTCATCGTTTAGTTTTTCCCTTACTCCGTTGATTTTTCAATCTAATTCAGCATAAAATGTGTTTTAAATGTTTAGCATTTTTCTCTTTGCTACTATGTATATCTTCTATTCGAAATGATCATATTTGCAACTCAAAATGCTGGAGTTTCACTCAGCATAATTTTTGCTGTTCCCCATGTGGCTGTCGGACTGATACATTGTTGCTCAGCACCTGCCTGCAATGCAGCAGGAAGTCTGACACCTGCATATACATTGCCTAACAATTATTTCCTAACTCTTTACAAGTAACATAACCATGTAACATCTGCAGTGAATTCATATTTCTTGATATCAGATTATCAGCCTTAGTTGTGAGAAATAAAATGGAAATTTTAGGATAACGATTAGGTCTGTGCAGGCTGTCGCTGATTCATCTCAATACCAGTTGACCGATCAGAGGTGCTAGGAATACAAGGGTCCTCCTCTATCCCTTTGAGACATTCTCTTTTAATTATCGAGATAACAAGGTGTAGAACTGGATGAACACAGCAGGCCAAGCAGCATCAGAGGAGCAGGAAGGCTGACGTTTCGGGCCTAGACCCTTCTTCAGAAAA